>CM021102.1:279440691-279619102 GCA_007115665.2 Sequoiadendron giganteum | reverse complement strand
ATGGATAGATGAATGGAAATTTCATAAGAAAGGTATGGGAGATGAGAAAACTTTCCCCCAAGATAAATGGTCCACATAGATAATTTATTTTATGCATGATGCATGTTTTCTAGGTTTTCATCATGGTACTTATCCAAAGTGCCATAAAAATGGTTTTCACTATTGGACAAAATTTTTCTCTTTACTATTTTCTTGATTTTTATTTTTTTAAATTGATGTTACCAAGATGCTTGTTTGCCGGGTTTTCATCAAGGTAATTATTTTGTTTTTGGATATTTTTGTATTTTTTTTCAAGACTTGATATTTTGGACGATCACTAATTTCTCTTAATCCTTTGAAGGTGTTGATGTAGAGATTGGGGCCATGATTTGACAATAATGACCTTTATGCAGTAGTTTCCTTGTCAGGATAATAGAGCTTGCATATAACTGATCGATGTCATTCTGATCCTTTTTGATACTAGAGTTAGCCTTATCAAAATACGAACATCATGATAGAGTTCCATGAGATTCCTTAGAATAAAGAGTTGTTTCCAAGATGTGATAGATTTGTGAGGTGTGATTTTTGGAATGATGGATGATGGTAGATGTGGAAGGATTGTTTGGACGTTTGGATGAATCACCTTTTATTTTTCAAACTTGGGATGTTGGATGCCAGAGTTTGGATTTTTGATTTGGATAGCATTTGGAACCAACACTTTTATATATCCTACTTGATGACCATTTGGGAGGAGGTGGACATTTATTGTATAAGGGAGACCTCTTTTCTTGTGGCTCCACATTTTGATTGACTTTTGCTTTTGAAATATTTTCTTTGCTTGATCCCTTTTTCTTTGGGATCCATATTAACTTCATTTTTCCACTCATACTTTTGTTTGATTTAATGGCCTTTGACATTTGATTTTGAACTTTGGATTTGTAATAATTTATTTTTTTTGGCTCCAAATGGAAGGTTTATTTATGTTGGAATGATGGTTAATGGTGTGGATGGAAGGAGCATTGGCACCAATCTTATGACAAGAACTACTCATGGCCTCCATTTTGATATTTGTATATGATAAAGTTTCCCCCAATATCGAGGAGGTATCACTAACATCATTAGATTTTTTGATTGAAGAATAGCCATGGCCTTGATGTTTAGGATTTGCATAAAACTGTATTGGTTCTAAAATTCCTTGCTCATGTAGGCCTAGCCCTTTTCCTTGATACTACATGCTTTGATACATTTTGTTTTGAATGAGGTATTTTTTTGTTTTGAAAGAAAGATGCTAACCCATCATTATGTATGTGGAGATCATTGCTCAATATTTTCTCATCTGCAAGAAATCTTGCATTGAAAAATATAGATGATCCTAGTTGATAAGATGTTGTAGCGTTATTGATATGTTGGATAGCTTTCTAATTGATATCTTTTGTATATTCTTGTGAAACATTGGATTCTGATGGTTCTCCAAAAGATATTAGTGCTTCCAAGTTGATGTAGAAACCTTCTTCATGGTTATTTTCATAGTGTCCCATGAATTTAGTTATAGATTGATCATTTGCAAATATTTCTAGAGTAGGAGACTCTTTTTCTAGAAGAAGATCATCTATGTGTCCTATTGGAGCAATTGTCTCATCTGTGATGGTGGAGGTGGTTGAAATGTGGATGTCATGAAAAGGTTTAAGATTTTGATGTACGATTGGGCTATCATGGATAACTTGATCTTGATTTATTTTGAGGTTTATTTCATCATGCTTTGGATCATGCTCTTGACATATTTCTAATGATTTAGGCAATGTAATGGACACAATATTTGGACATGGAAATGGAGTTTCAATGACTAGATCATTTTCTAGATTTGTGGGCAATAACAGAGATGATTGTGATAAATGGATAGATGGTGTAGGAGTAGCAATTTGACTGGATTGTCTAACTTTCTTTTCATTTTGGAGTTGAACAAGTTTCCTTTCTAGTCATTTGTGGAGAGAATTAATTATTGTGGTCTTATTGGAGGATGTAGTAGATTGGGATTTAGTGGATTGGAATGGACTAGTGGATGACAAGTTAAGATTGGGTGTAGGGGCTTGGAATGTATTAATGGAAGGTTGGTTAGGATAGGGTGTGGAGTCTTGGAATGGATTAAGGGATGATGGGCTTGTGGAAGGTTGGTTTACCTTGTAAAAGTTAGGATAGGGATGACTAATGGACATTTTTTGTGGATTAATGACATGGATTGTGCTAAGGGACTCTTGATAGTGAGGGTAGATGGATGGAGGACTAAATTTCATGGGTTTTTGGTAAGAGGGCATATGGTTGGTTGACTATGGGATGAGGTTGATTGGTATTTGGATTGTATGAATTGTCTTTTGAAGTCCATGGTTTTCTAGTATTGACTAGTGCAAAGTAATTGGTATTCAACTTGACTAGCAAGCATATCAAGGTGAATAGAAGACATGGTTATGGATGGTCAAAGATATATGGTATGATTTCCAAGGTATTCCAATGCCAAGAGGGTGACTTAAGTCTAAGGTGTACAACCTAAACTATTTTTTTTTTGGATTTTTGAAATAAGGTATGCCTAAATGTAATGCAACTATTTTTTTGGGTATTTTTTGTGTTTTGAGAATGTCTAACTGAGGGTAGTGACAATGTCACTATAATCTAAAGTATGACCAAGTCTAAAAGGGGAATTATTCTAATGCAAAGTGTTATGAAAAATATGATATGAAATTGAGATGACTATGGTATTAACTATGCACCTTTGTTGTGAAACTTAAGGAAGAAGTTACTAGACAACCTAAGATAGTACAATGTTTCCAAATGAAATTATCAATGACCTCGAGGAGAGTGGTTGACAAGTGAAAAGTTTGAAAAGGTGATCCTTAAACTAGACTAATGAGTTTAAAGGTTACACCGAAATGATAAGGACTAATGTGGAAAATGATAGGGTCAATGACAATTTTTCTTTGTAGAAATCGGCCTATGACAAGATAGGGTTGTAGACACCGAAAATTGGTCTAGGCCTGCAAACACTACTTTCGACATAATTTTCTATTATCTATGGTCATGATTAAATAATGTTAATTATTTAATTACCTTTCTAACACATATTTCTTCTATTAATTAAATACCCCTTTTTCATTAATTCATTAATTCATAATAACCTTTATTCAACTTCATTAATTAAATAAATCATATTTGTTTAATTATGTCGCTAACTAATTAATTCTTCCTTCTTAATTAAATAATTTATTATTTAATTACTCCCACCCTTTATCATATTTCAACTATAATTAAATATCTTTATTTAATGATTCAATTTAATCCTCCTTAACTATAATTAAATATTTATTATTTAATTATTCAATTTATCCTTTTCAACAGTCAAATTAAATAAATTATCTTTATTTATTTAATTAAGTCTTTCATTTTCGAATGTTGAACTAAATTAACATTTAATTCATATTTTAATTATGCATGTCACATTATTATATCATTTAGTTATCTAAGTCATTCACTCACCTTCTAACTCAAGATCTATTTTTTAGATCCACCAGTTATCTCCGGATTCGGTATCTGACCATCTCTGCGAGAGGACTCTCTATCACAACTAGTCAGTTAAATAGTTCTAACTCATATGCATGTATGCATTTGAATGAATTCTTCATCTTCAAGTTCTAACTTTGTCTTTGACATACAAAGTCTATTTCTTCTATTTTCGAAGACTCTTAACTAAAGATTAAGATCTGGAACTCTTGTTCTTTCTATTTTCGAACAGTCTTGACACAAGATTAAGTTCTCATTCTAACTTAATCTTTATCTTGCAGTATTTTCTAACTCATGTTCTATCTGACATAGAAATCACATTGTATGAAAATCATCAATCTCGTCCGTCTATCTATCTTTGAATCTGAGCCGATCGTTCAAAAACCCAAAATCTATAAAATGGCCTGTCATTATCATTATTCCTCCTCCCGAAATCATACACTTTTGAGAAGAAACTTAACTTTGATATTTTTCTTAGACATTCAGCAAGGTTATGCTTGCATCAATACTAAAAATATGAGGGCAAGAATACTGAAACAACAAAATGGAGAAGGACAATCAAGATAATTCGAAGGAGTGAATGCATATTCGATGTGAGCTTTCCAATTGATTTGTTTAGTTTAATTATGTTTACTTACTTTGTTGTTTGTTGTTTTGATTTATATTATTTGTTAGATTAGACTTGATCATTTGAATCTCTATAGCTATTAGCATTAATCTTTCCAGAAAATCTGCATCTTACATTTGGTGAGCCCGATGTGAACACACTTCAAATTCGTGCAACATCTTTCCATTTTTTCATTTTGTAGGAATCATACAACACAAAAAGTCTACTCAAATAAACGACACATCTATCTTTGTAAACCACATCTAATACATTCTACTATGCATCTGACATTCCGCACCGCATCCATGACATTTTGCATCACATCTGCTTGTCAACAATTCACGCTATGTCTGACTGTCAACATGAATCACATCTGCCGGTCAACATCAAGCCACATCTGTGGCTCAAAAATCTGCATCTTCTTGGTAATATTTTTTTTTCACTTTTTTATTCATGTCCATACATCCGCGTTTTCATTTTTGTTTTTCGTGTTATTTCATTTTTCGCTAATGTTTGTTTACAACTGTGTTAAGGTGGAATAACTTATTTTTTGTAGGATGAAGCATAGAAGACCAATTAAAACCAAAAACCAATATTTTCTGCAGGCTGAAAGCCGAAGACACCAAAAAAAAACTATTGATCAGTCTACATGCAAGACCTAATGACTTTTTTTAATTTAAAATTCTTTTAGTTTGGTAGATAAATCATTTGAATTTGGATTAAAAAGAATCAGTGTTTGATTTGTTTTGTGTGAAAGCAAATTTATGTCACCCTTTATGATTTGGTATATCGAAGTATCCTCTCCCCTTACGCAATCATGCGATCTTGGGTGTAAGAGAAACAATTATTGACTCTAGAATTTGGACCTGTCTTGGTGGGAAAAAGTACTCACCCCAAGATGACTCAGACCGATAACACACTTTAGCCAACGACTTCCACCCGGTATATAAAAATGGATTTATGGGAGAAACCCTAGAAATCATGCTCACTATTTTTATGAGAATGGAAAAAATGGTCTCTTGCCGAGCTGACTAGTGCCCCATCAACGTAATGCCCTTACTAAAAACCATGTTGTAGTTTTTCCAAAATCCTACCTATTTGCTGGTGCAACAGGTTTGGACCTGTGAGGCCATCTTACATTCTTACGGTTCATGTGTGGAGATGAGATGTATTCCATGGGAGTTTCATGGGTACAATAGCTTGGCTTCCCCGTATAAGTGAGTGTCATGGAGGGGAGCTAGTGGGGTCAAGCTACTAGTCATCCGCCTTGAATATGCGTAGCTAGAGAAATCCAAGTAAGAATTCAGTAAATATTGTCCAAAAAGCCTAGGTTGTAAATTTTTTCTGGTCTTAACAGTTCTATCATCACAAACTGAAAATACATTGATTTTTGTGCTTTTTTTGCACTATTCATCAAAAAATTTGATCAACAAATAGAGTCAGTTGGAAAAAAAATCTCCAAAAAAATGCAACTGTCAACAAAAGTCGCAATTTTCATTTTAAACACCACATTTGTCTTAGCGAGTCACATTTGTAAGGGTAAACACCATGTGTGTCAGTCAACAAAGTCCACTTTTACATAGTTTAGATCTTACGAGCCGCAACTGTCAAGTTTTGAGTTGCATTAGTATATGCAAGCTGCATCTGTCAATAGAAAAACCATATGTGTTTGTCAACAATTTTAGGTTCACAGTGTCTATATTCTGAGTTACAACTATTACTATGAGTTACATCTATCAAAACATAAACCGCATATGTCACAAGTCAAAATCACCAGTCAACATTCGAAACCTATTTTTAGTCAAATCACCACATGTGCATTCTAAACTACATCTGCCAAACATAGAACCACATTTGATAGGTGAACCGCATTCGACTGTCAACATAAATTGAGAAAATTGCAAACTGAGTCTAAAAACATAACTGTCATTTTTTGCTTATGTCTCTTAAGATCAACCTTGGATAGAAACTGGAAAAATTTTCTCAAAAAAACCCTTGCATTATTAGGTATCATATACATCATCTTCATAGTCATCATATGTTGCATGCATATAGATACTTCCTAGGAAATTGCATATCGTAGAATAGATAGCTTTCCTCATCATTGGATACGTTCATGTTTCGATTTGTCACAATCATCGAACCTAGTCACTTTAGTCCTATTTTTGAATCTTTCCAGCTCAACAGTCTAGTTTGGGAAATTCATCTTGTCAACTGTCTTTGTCTTACAATCAGGTCCCTTAGTCAAATTGAAATCCTTGCATGCATTTACTCCATAGGAGGTAGGTTATACCCATTTTAGAATAATTTAATATCATAGTCTACTCGAGATTTTGCATATTTTTCATCCTACCATACGTCATTTTAGAAATCATTTTAGCAACATATGTTATTGTCAAAAAATCCAAAAACATAGAAATAGGACATATTAGTTTTTAGAAATAGTCTGCATTACCCCATTTTGAGAAAATTTTCATGGTTGAAACAAGGTCTCAAAAGAAAAAAAAATCAATTTCACACCCCAACGAATTTTTCAATCCTTACACAAATCAACCATCTGGGAAAGAAAGACCACATAGACCTTTGATTGAAAACCACGTCACTAGAGACACACATGGACAAATTTACATTGAAGACATAGATGCCACCATACAAGATCCTTAATTTGCATCCTTCATGGATGAGTGTTTGGGAAATGATCCCCAACACTATCTATCAAAGTTTCTAGTAGAAGGTGCCACACTACCACCAGGATTCGACATTCATACTTTGAAAACATCGTCTATTCAATTGACACAAACTGTGGCATCAAGTGTTTCTATTCCCCAAATCACTGCAATAATACCAACTGGCATACCAACTCAAACATCATCAATTGTAAACACAACCCCTTTCAACATAACACAAGGTTTACAATTTACTATGGGAGCAACTTCATCAAACCCCTGTGGCACCAACACAACTGGTAAGAGATCCAAAGTTGGCATGAATATTCCTATACCAAATCAGACCATTTAGAGAGGAAATATTCCTATACCAAATCAGACGATTCAGACAGGAAATATTCCTATACCAAATTAGAACATTCAAACAGGATATATTCCCAATCCAAATCAGAACATTTAGATAGGAAATATCCCCAATCTGAATTAGAATATTCTAATGGGATATATTCCCTCGCCAAATCATAACCCGTCATAGAACATGGCATTTTAGAACACCTACATTGATCCAAACAACATGAAAAACATGTCCTTGACACAAGTATATGTTCTCCAAAACAAAATGCAAATGATTCAACAACATATGGACAACATGTCTATGTTAGGAAAATAAACTATCTCAATGCAAGACCTATGTCCATGCCCATTTGACAAAGTGCTTTATATGACACCCTTCCCCCATGGATACATTATACCAAATTTGCTTAAGTATAATGGGAGGAAGAATCCTTTGGAACACATTAGAGAAATCTCAACGAAATGCATGGAAATATCATATGACCCCACATACTTGATGAGACTATTTCCGTGAACCCTTATCGGGATAGCACTAGAATGGTTTTCTAAATTACCATATGGTATACGATCCTAGGGTGAATTAGATGAGAAGTTTGTTGAACATTTTTCCTTTAACATAGACAATGAAGTAAAAATAGCAACCTTGTGCCACACAACACAAGAAGACGGTGAAAATTTCATTACTTTCTTTAGGAGATGGAGAAGTCTAGCTAGCAGATGTCCAGTTGAAATACCAGAAAAGTAGAAGAACACGATATTCCTTGAAAACATCGATCCAAAACTAAGAGGTGACTTAAGGGTACATTGTTGTACTTCATTCCTAGACTTGGTACAAAAGGGAATCATCCTTGAAAAAGGCCTTATTGACAAAGGAGAAGTAAAAGTACCAGGCAGAAACCTAGTTGTCCAACATCAAAATGCACCAAATGATAGAAATAAATTCTGGTCTAGAAACAAAAATGTTACAAATGACGGTATTTTTTATGCTAAAACCATACATATGGGACCAGTTATTACACTTAGAGGTTACAACTCCAATCAAGACATGATGAATAGTCCAGATCAAATAGCCAATTATGTCCAAAATTCACAGCAACAATGACCACAAAGGAGATTTCCTACATGTGCATTTACCCCTTTAGGCCAACCAATCAAGACAATTTTCAAAGAGTTGATTAAACATAATCTCATTAAACCTTTGGAAACCAGAGAGTATGTTACTAGATAGTTTAAACCTTCATGGTGGGACAACAATGCCTATTGTGACTATCATCGAACAAAAGGACACAACCTACAACAATGTCAACAACTGTTATACAAGACTTTGTTGAAAATGGAACCATAGAGGTCAATGGGAAGAAAAATACCAAGAACAGTGACCATAAGGTCTTTACAGACCCATTACATAACCACACAAAAGGAAAGGCCTCTAGTTCGGGAACCAAGAATAATCCATCAACCAATTATACCAATACCAAGTATGACTATGATAAAGGAAAGACCATAAATCACCTCTGAGCTACAAATGAAAACATCAATACCATCATCATTAAGAAGCATCCAAAATGTGCTATGAACACATGCAGAACTAAGATAACTATTCCAGGTCCTTCTTCTGAGCCACCTACAAAGAATTACAAGTTTAAGTACAACCTCCTTGATCAATTGAGTAAAACCCTTGCATATATCTCTATTTTGGAAATATTGACTTTATCACCTAAGCATTGAGCCATTCTTAACAAAGCTTTATAGAACACAACTGTTCCTACAGACTTAGATGTCAATCATTTCAAAGAAATGGTGGGATATTTAACCAACTCAAATCATGCCACATTTTTCCAACAAGACTACTCAACCAAAAATTATGATCATAATGACTCATTACAATTGGAATTCCTAGTCCATCAAACCAAAGTTAGACAAGTCTTGGTAGACGGAGGAGCAGGTTTGAACCTGTGTACCCTAAAATTGGTTAAGGCATTAGGATTCTCAAAATAATGCGTAGAAACCTCTAAAATTATAGTCATCAAGGTTTACAATGATGAGGAAAGATCTTCCAAAGGAGTTGTCACACTCCCTATCAGAATTGACCCAGAAATTATGAACACCAGCTTCCAAGTCTTGGATCTCACCCTTCCATATAACTTGTTGTTAGGTAGACCTTGGATACACGCAATGAAATTTGTACCTTCAACATATCACCAATGTCTTTAATTCTTGTATAATGTCACTGAGATCATGATTGATGGTGATCCAGATCCTTTTTAGTACCAGTCAACCAAGAAGCTTCATCATCCACTTTATCCCTATACGTTGACCCATCACATCTGACTAAGTCCATTTCATTCAAACCACCATCATCCACTCCTAAGGTCGAGATCCAAGAAAAGGGCTGTGGAGAATATTACATAAAGGCATCATACTATGTTAGTCAGCTGGTTCAACCTAAGGCATATGGCTTACCCATGGTAGATAGAAGATAGTCAGTAGTCACATTTCATGTCCCCCCTACAATGACATTGACCAAATGGGGAGAGTTAAGTGAAGAAATTGTAGATCAAGGTGATATTACCTCCTGGTTGTACCAGGAAGATAATGAATACCCCTCTCCATCTATTAAAATAGCTAAGGACCAATATGGAAAAGGATTTAAGATAATGCAAAATGAAGGCTATGACGGGCACAATGGGTTAGGATTACATCAAAATGGAAGGACGAAACTGACCATTGTCTCAACATGGCCGAAATACCTAGGGCTAGGCTTTCAACCACTTAGAATTGGGTTTCCTAGTACTTCGTCACCATTTCAAGAGGAAGTGAGTGCTTGTGCAAACATTGAGATATCTCATGAACCACTTCCCCTAGTTTATGATGAATCTCCTGACTCAAGTGATTATGAATGGGATTCTCTTTCCTCTACCAGTACCATGAACATAGATGCTCTATTTGGAGAATTGGACCTAAAGATAAAACCTGTACCAAAACCATCTAGTCCTCGTTATAGGAAACACTTGTCCAAAGAAGAATGACATAAGAAATATTATTGGGAAACCCTTGATCATGCATCTTGGGCACCTGACACGCCATCTTCTAACGATTCAGCCCTTTCAATAGTTCCACAACAGAGTTTACCTACCCATAAGTAAAATAACAAGGAGTTAGTCCAAAACTTCTGTGACCATGTTAACCACTCTATATTCACCTTGTCATCTACCACCTTTGATAAATTTGATGATGACATGCCTCTCATATATCCTGAACTTATCGACTGGGATCAACAAGGTACACCCATCATAGACACATTCGAGAACGATGAAGTAATAGTTGAGTTCATGGGACTTCAAGAAGGCATACCAAGAGGGGATCATAAAGCTGGTTTTACCATAGACTTGGATGAAAATGCATATTTTGGGGATTCTATTTACACCTCTAGTCACAAAAATGAAAATAAAAAGAAAATTGATGAAAATGAGAAAAATGAAGAGTCCTTAGGTGAAAACCGAAAGGTGCCTTTGGATGAAGAAATAGTCAAAATAAAGGATGTATCCAAGGGTGAAAACCTCTCCGAGGCACCCAAGGATAGAGGTTTAAATATTCTCCCCATTGAATAGGAAAAGTAACCAATGCTAGTAGAAGAGCCTATT
The DNA here is from genome assembly GCA_007115665.2 of Sequoiadendron giganteum. Taxonomy (NCBI): domain Eukaryota; kingdom Viridiplantae; phylum Streptophyta; class Pinopsida; order Cupressales; family Cupressaceae; genus Sequoiadendron; species Sequoiadendron giganteum. Next base: position 279,608,303 of record CM021102.1, on the reverse strand, counting down.
GAGGTCAACATAAATACAGAAGAAAACCCTTGACACATATAATTTGCAACATCATTGATAGAGGCAAAACAACATGAGTTTAATGATTTATTTACAAAGAGATAGATAACCTTTGCATGGTCACACGCTGACATGCCTGGGTTGGATCCAGACCTAATATTGCACCATCTACCATTACAGCCAGGTATTAAGCCAGTCAAACATAAGTTAAGGAAAATACATCCACATATTTCTCTACTAGTCAAAGAAGAAGTTAAGAAACTCTTGGATGTTGGATCTATAAGAACTATATAATATGCAGACTAGATTTCAAATATCGTACTAGTGACTAAACCAACTAGGGGCATCCAAATTTGCATAGACTTTAGAGACATCAACAAGGAATGTCCTAAGGATGACTTCCCTTTGCCGAACATAGACATGATAGTAGATCTTACAGCGAGATATGAGATTCTATCCATTATGGATGGTTTCTCTTGACATAGCCAAATCAAAATCATAGTTGAAGACCAACATAAGATGGATTTCATGTGTCCATGGGGCACATACTATTGGAATGTTATGCCTTTTGGGCTTAATAATGTAGGATCTATCTATCAATGGGCAATGACTATGATTTTCCATGACTTTATACATACTCTCATGGAAGATTATGTAGATGACATTAAAGCTAAATCAGAAACAAGGGTAGATCATTTGAAGGTTCTAGACAAGATATTCCAGAGGCTAGAGAATTACAACTTCAAGCTAAATCCAAAGAAGTGTGTCTTTTGAGAAAAATCAGGGAAACTTCTAGGGTATATCATTTCTAGAAGAGGCATTGAAGTAGATCCAGAGAAGGTAAGAGCTATCATAGAAATTCCTCCTCTAGTCAGCATTGCTCAACTCAGAACACTACAAGGAAGATTACAGTCCATCAAGAGTTTCATTGTACAACTAGCAGACAAAATACACCCATTTCAAAATTTATTCAAGAAAGGAGTACCATTTGTGTGGAAACCTAAATATTAGGATTATTTACAACAAATCAAGGACTATTTTCTCACTCCACCAATCTTAATGCCACCTATAGATGGAAAACCATTGATACTATACATTTTAGCAACCCAGTCAACATTTGGAGCTCTTCTCGCACAAAACGATGATCAAGGTCATGAGAGAGCAGTGTATTACACCAATCGTACCTTAGTGGGATATGAATTAAAATACAACATAGAACATGCCTGTCTTGTGGTAGTCTTTGCTACCCAAAAAATTGGCACTATATGCCCAATCACCAAACAATGTTGGTCACAAAGATTGATCCCCTCAAATATCTCCTAAGTAAGGCAGCATTAATAGGCCGATTGGCTAAATGGGTTATGATACATAGCGAGTATGACATACAATATGTAGAGAGGAAGGCTATAAAAGGATAGGTGATTGCAGACCAGTTAGCAGATGCACCTATGAAAGCAAACCATCCTTTAGTGGTGGATTTTCTTGATGAATTTATCTTCAACATTGACACTAGAACCGAATGGAAATTATACTTTGACAGGTCACATACAAATCGTGGTTTAGGAGAAGGCATCCTATTTGTTACACCTCAAGGTGATACCATTCCTAAATCATTTAGGATTGCTTTCCCTTGTACCAACAAAATAGTAGAGTATGAAGCCTTAGTGATAGGATTAAAAATGGCAGCTTAGTGGAAGATAAGAGTCTACATGTTTTTGGTGATTCTCAACTTGTAGTTCAGCAAGTAAATGATGATTATGAGACTAAGGATGAGAAATATGTCCCCTACAAGCACATGGCCAACAATTTCAAGTAGTAATTTGATGACATTACCTTTCAACAAATACCACATATTTAGAATAGGGTTGTAGATGCTATGGTAACTATAGGTTCCTTATTGGATATTTTGAGTAACATGCCTAAGTTTGAGTTTTTGGTTGAATAGATGTTGGTCTCTACCTATGATGTCCCCAATTCTGTGATGGTGTATACAATTGTTGGTCCTACTTCCCCTTGGTATAAATACATATTCAACTATCTAACTGACCAATCTTTACCTCTAGACCTATCAAATAACCAACGCCGAACCTTTATCTATAAGTCAAGTAAATACACCATCATCGGAGAAACCCTGTATAGACATACCTTAGATAACACCCTAATGAGATGTCTCGATGATGAAGAAGCACAAACAACCTTGTGAGTGGTACATGAGGGTATATCTGGATCCCATTCGAGTGGTCCTACTTTAGCCCATAAAATTATGAGATTAGGTTATTATTGGCCTACAATGGAGAAAGACTCATATATCTTTGTAAAGAAATGTAAATAGTTTCAGATACACAGAGATTTGATAATAGCCCCAACATAGGAGCATCGTTCGATTACATAATCATGGCCCTTTTCCCAATGGGGACTTGACCTCATAGGTAAGATACACCCTCCATCATCCAACAACCTTAAATTAATCATAACCACCATCGAATAATTCACCAAATGGATCGAAGCTATTCCCATGACCTACATCACTCGCACACAAATATCCAGTTTTATCTTAAACTATATCATTTGTCAGTATGGTGTACCCCAATCCATTATCATAGACAATGGCCGCCCATTCAAAAAACAAGAAGTACGCCATCTATGTGAAGAGTTCCATATCAAACATCATTTTTCCACCCCATATAACCCACAAGGTAATGGCCAAGCCGATGCATCTAATAAAACCATTGTTAGAATCCTGAAGAAGACTGTCAATGATTCTTGTCATGACTAGCACCTACAGCTAAATCCTGCCTTATGGGCTTACCAAAAAAGCATGCATACTCCCACTAGTGCCACTCCATACTCCCTCATATTTGGGTCCAAAGCTATCTTACCTATTGAGGTTGAAATTCCTTCTCTGAGGGTATCCTTGAAAGGTCAAATTGACGATGAGGAATACCATGTATCTAGATTACAAGAGCTAGAATTACCAGATGAATGAAGATAGAAAGCACTAGACCATTTGCAAGCATATCAGAATCGTCTTCGTTGAAGCTATAATAGGAAAGTTCTAAATAGAAACTTTGACATTGGTGACCTGGTTTTAATGGAGAATCCCAAGAATCAAGCTGAATGGGAAAAGCTAGGAAAGTTTGAATCTAACTAGTTAGGGCCTTATATTGTCACACAAGCTTTTGGGTTAGGAGAAAACAAACTCTCTACCTCTGAAGGGGAGCCACTCTTATCACCAATCAATAGCCTACATCTGAAAAGGTTTTATGCATAGCTTTTGAGAGTCTTTGTCTTAGTCAAAAAAATTAAAAAAAATGGTTACCTTGATGAAAACCTGGCAAACAGGCATTTTGTAACACCAAGAAAATTAGAAAAAAAAAAAGTAAAGAGAAATAATCTGTCCAATAGTGAAAACTGCTTTGGTGGTGCTATGGATAAGTACCATGGTGAAAACTTGGCAAACAGGCACCATGTGTATTCAAACTCGCTCTTTCATCTACCATCATTCCAATCAGACTTTTTCACCATCCCTCATAATAAATGGTTGTCCTATCCATTGCTTGGAATGATTGACATCAAGTCCATTCTGTCACATTCCCCACTCCATCTCAGATGTCTTATTCCCAACTGGGGGAAAATCCTTGTTCTGTTCCATGAAAACCTTGTACATAACATTACACCATTGGAAATGTCCTGAAAAAATCCAAAAAATAGTAGAAAACTTCAAAAACACAAAAAAATCAAATATGTCAGGAAATTCAAAAAAATAGAGTCAAAGTCAGTCATGTTAAGTTAGTCATAGACATAGTTGAACTACGTTTCCTCTACGACTGGATGTAGGCAATGCCATCAGTCAATGTGCCCCCAAGACATTAGGTCTATTTCTCTAGGTTTTTCATGTATCACACATATTTAAATCATGACTCTTTGTACATTCAAAGTCATTGGTCATGTTGCACTACGAGGTCTCTGCATGTACAACATAGGAAAGGCTAATCAATTGATGAGCTCCCAAGACTGCACTAGGTCAGTCCAATAGGGTTTATCACATTCACATTCACTATCACACACATCGCATGTCATCAATTTAAGTACATACCTTAAGTCATTTATGTCAGTTAAAGTTGTGTTGAACTACGAGGTCTCTACGTGTACAACATAGGCAAGGCTAATCAATCGATGAGCCCCTAAGACCGCACTAGGTCAGTCCTTTAGGGTATCATCTCACATCATACACAGTTAATACACACACACTTTTAATCATTTAAGGAATCAAAAAAATTCATGCATCAACAAGGCAACATCTCAGAATAGTCATCAAGTCAATATCAAACACATTGTAAAAGTGATCAACCTATGTCTTAGCAAGATATATCTTTCTTGTCAACAGGCATTGTCAAATTGTCGTAGTCTCATGTAGCTTTTCATATCAATGTCATCAGGCTCCAACGTCTTATACGACATGTGTCTTTCTTAAACCAGGCTTTGTCATGCCTTACACAGATAGTCACCAAGTCGAAACTAGACTTAACATCTTATTGCGGTATGTGTCATCTGTCACTTTACGCTATGTCAAACATCAACAATCAAACAATCCCACAAGATTAATTTTTGACGAATATTTTTATTTGGCTTTATGAATTTATATCTTAATTTGTCTTATCTTTTTATCGATTTGTGAATTTAGTCTAGTTACTAGCTTTCTCAAGAATGTCCATTGAAGGATTTAGAGAAGCAAGGATGTCTCAGGACTCTTTTTCTTTGGTTGTTGTCTATCAACTATCTTTTTAACATTGGTTTTTCATTCATGTTACTAGTTTTCTCAAGGATGTCCTATTAAGGATTTAGAGGAGCAATGACATCTCATGACCCGTCTTTTATTTGTTTTTTATCTATGGTTTGTCAAGACAAAATGAATGGGGCAATTTTGTCCTTAGTATGAGTTAAGACATTCCTTGTCTACGACTATCTCTTTTTCGCAGATGGATGACTTTCTACGCTATGGTCTATCTCATATAATGGTGTGTACTATCCATATGTGTCATGTCCTACCCAATGATGATAAAAAGCAAGCATAGCATATTTGGCACAATATCAAAGATCATATTTTTCTCAATCATTAACCATTATTTTTTAATACTAACTTTTTGAATTATCCATGCTAATATTTCTTCTTGTTTGCATCTTCACCACCATTATCTATCCATTTTGAGAGCACACTCATGTTCTTCAAACCTGCCTATCCTCTCAAGGGGGCATACCACTACCCCATCGTCATTCTCCCTTTCACGGGGGCATACCCTAACCTATTTCATGTTGGGGCATGATCAGGGCATATTTTCTTTGACACAACTCCGAAACAACATTGTATCAAAGAGGGGCAAATTGTAGACAGCAAAAATTGGTCTAGGCCTACGAACACTACTTTCGACATAATTTTATATTATCCATGGTCATGATTAAATAATGTTAATTATTTAATTACCTTTCTAACACATATTTCCTCTATTAATTAAATACCCATTTTTATTTAATTCATCAATTCATAATAACCTTTATTCAACTTGATTAATTAAATAAATCATATTTGTTTAATTATGTCGCTAACTAATTAATTCTTCCTTCTTAACTAAATAGTTTATTATTTAATTACCCCCCCTTTATCATATTTCAACTATAATTAAATATCTTTATTTAATTATTCAATTTAATCCTCTTTAACTATAATGAAATATTTATTATTTAATTATTCAATTTATCCTTTTCAATAGTCAAATTAAATAAATTATCTTTATTTATTTAATTAAGTCTTTCATTTTTGAATGTTGAATTAAATTAACATTTAATTAATATTTTAATTATGTATGTCACATTCTTCTATCATTCAGTTATCTAAGTCATTCACACACCTTCTGACTCAAGATCTATTTTTTAAATCCACCAGTTATCTCCGAGTTCGGTATCTGACCGTCTCTGCGAGAGGACTCTTTGTCACAACTAGTCAGTTAACTAGTTCTAACTCATATGCATGTATGCATTCGAATGAATTCCTCATCTTTGAGTTCTAACTTTTTCTTTGACATACAAAGTCTATTTCTTCTATTTTCGAAGACTCTTATTTGAAGATTAAGATCTGGAACTCTTGTTCTTTCTATTTTTCAAGAGTCTTGACACAAGATTAAGTTCTTGTTCTAATTTAATTTTTATCTTGCAGTATTTTCTAACTCATGTTCTATCTAACACATAGCTCACATTGCATGGCAATCATCAATCTCATTCGTTGATCTCTCTTTGAATCTGAGTCGATCGTTCGAAAACCCAAAATCTATAAAATGGCCTGTCATTATCATTATTCCTCCTCCCAAAATCATACACTTTTGAGAATAAACTTATCTTCGATATTTTTCTTAGATATTCAAAAAGGTTATGCTTGCATCAATACTGAAAATTTGAGGGCAAGAATACTCAAACAAAAAAATGGAGAAGGACAATCGAGATAATTCGAAGGAGTGAACGCATATTCAATGAGATATTTCCAATTGATTTGTTTAGTTTAATTATGTTTCATTACTTTGTTCTTTTTTGTTTTGATTTAGATTATTTTTTAGATTAGACTTGATCGTTTTAATCTGTGCAGCTATTAGCATTAATCTTTCCAGAAAATCTACGTCTTACATTTGGTGAACCATTACCTCCTTGTCATTCTCCCTTTCACAGGGGCATACCCTAACCTATTTCATGTTGGGGCATGATCGGGGCATATTTTTTTTTGACACAATGCCGAAACAACATTGTATCAAAGAGGGGCAAACTATAGACACCGAAAATTGGTCTAGGCTTGCAAACACTACTTTCGACATAATTTTATATTATCCATGGTCATGATTAAACAATGTTAGTTATTTATTACCTTTCTAACACATATTTCCTCTATTAATTAAATACCCCTTTTTAATTAATTCATTAATTCATAATAACCTTTATTCAACTTCATTAATTAAATAAATCATATTTGTTTAATTATGTCGCTAACTAATTAATTATTCCTTCTTAATTAAACAATTTATTATTTAATTACACCCCCCTCCCTTTATCCTATTTCAATAGTCAAATTAAATAAATTATCTTTATTTATTTAATTAAGTCTTTCATTTTCGAATGTTGGTTTAAATTGACATTTAATTTATATTTTAATTATGTATGTCACATTCTTCTACCATTTAGTTATCTAAGTCATTCACTCAACTTTTGAATCAAGATCTATTTTTTAAATCCACTAGTTATCTCTGGGTTTGGTATCTGACCGTCTCTGCGAGAAGACTCTCTATCACAACTAATCAGTTAACTAGTTCTAACTTTGTCTTTGACATACAAAGTCTATTTCTTCTATTTTTGAAGACTCTTAACTGAAGATTAAGATCTGGAACTCTTTCTTCCTAGAACTTAGTTTATTACCAACTGAATGCTCGGCTCTTGGCTATATATAATATAGCCGAGAAACAAGCATTCAGTTGGAAGAATAATGGCAAAGGATATCGCTATCCCGCCTTCCAATAAAAATAAATTGGATATTTCTCTAGTTTTATCTCTGGTTTAATTAAGAGGGGTCATGGAAAGAATAGGTTCAAAATCATGATCAATTCCTTTCTCAAATCCTGCTACAGCTGCGCGAGCTCTTCCTGCATACCACAAATGACCTACGAAAAAGAAAAATCCTAGAACAAAATGAGAAGTGGCTAACCAACTTTGAGGTGAGACATAATTGACTTCATTAATCTCGGTAGCTACACCACCCACATAATTTAAAGAACCTAAAGGAGCATGAGTCATATATTCTGCTGAACGTCATTCTTGCTAGGGTTGTATGTCTTTTTTCAACTTACTCAGGTCCAAACCATTAGATACGTATATTTCCCGACAAACCTATTAGAACGAGACCTGCAAAAATACGTATGGTTTCGGGGAAAGCTAGGGGATCTCCAGAATATTGGGTATCCGTCGTCAAACCAGGTCGAATACTTTATGAAATAAGTGGAGTATCAAAGACTATAGCTAGAGCAGCTTTTCAAATCGTTGCATATAAAATGCCTATACATACTAAATTTATTACTAGTTCGTGTAAATAATGTTGAACCAAAGAGATATTTCTGGTAGAAAAAGATTATTTAATTGATAAGAAATACTTTTTTTCTGCCGAGGTAACAATTCTTTTGGAGGAAAAATGATTCAATCCGAAACTTACTTGAATGTAACAGACAACAGTGGAGCCCAAAAATTAATGTGTATTCGAGTGCTAGGAGCAGGTAATCGTAACACCGCTAATATCAGCGATATTATCATCGCTATGATTAAAGAAGTAGCACCTAATATGCCTCTGCAAGAATCAGAAGTAGTTAGAGCCGTAGTTATACATACGTGTAAAGAACTTAAACGTAGTGATGGAATGATAATACGATCTGATAACAATGCAACAGTTCTTTCTATTTTCGAACAATCTTGACACAAGATTAAGTTCTCGTTCTAACTTAATGTTTATCTTGTGGTCTTTTCTAGCTCACGTTCTATCAAGCACATAACTCACATTGCATGACAATCATCAATCTCGTTCATCGATCTCTCTTTGAATCTGAGTTGATCGTTCAAAAAACCAAAATATCTAAAATGGCTTGTCATTATCATTATTCCTCATCCCAAAATTATACACTTTTGAGAAGAAACTTATCTTCGATATTTTTCTTAGACATTCAACAAAGTTATGCTTACATCAATACTGAAAATTTGAGGGCAAGAATACTGAAACAACAAAATGGAGAAGGACAATCGAGATAATTTGAAGGAGTGAATGCATATTCGGTGAGAGCTTTCCAATTGATTTTTTTAGTTTAATTATGTTTACTTACTTTGTTCTTTGTTCTTTTGATTTAGATTATTTGTTAGATTAGACTTGATCATTTTAATCTGTGTGGCTATTAGCATTAATCTTTCCAGAAAATCTACATCTTACAAGGGTAAGTTTCCCTATTCCAAAATTTTAAAAAAGGTACATGCAACCTAACATTTGTTTAAGTGATGAAAAAAATGCACCCTAAGACATGAAATTAATCTAAATGAATGTAATGGAATGGTGGGAATGAAATGAGAGTCTTTGGTCTAAATAACTTGTTTGGAAAATGTTGGCTCATTTTGTGTCAAAGTTGAAATGTTATTAGATTTTTGGTGTAATGTTTGATTTGTTTTGAAAATGTTTTGAATAAACACACACAATACACCATAGACAAAAAGGTTTTTGAGTTTTTTTTTTACTATGAATGTTGTTTTATTTTAGAAATACAAGCACAAATCTTGAGGTTGGCAAGGACAATATTTATTGGAACCCACTTGGAATAATCCAACTGAGGTTACTCTTAGCGGATGACTTAGAAGCTTGGCCACATTGGCTCCCCCAACAGGACACTCACTTCTTGGGTCAACCAATATTTGAGTTCTAATGAATCTCTCATGATGAACCCTTCATCTCTACTAAGAGCCCTAAAATGTGGGATGACATGAGAGGTGGTCCCTCTTGTACCAATAAATAGAAGGTTTTTGGCAACTACAAAAAGAGGTTTCTAGTAAGGGAATCCATTTGAGTGGTTATACATGAGGCAAGATTAGCTTTGATAAGGAGAACACACAACCTATAGAGGTTACACTCTATAGGTTTTAACATACCATGCGGGTACTGAGGGAATCACTTGTCTACATAACACATCCACACTCGTTGCTAACTGACTTTAATCAAGAAGCACATTTATTTATAGTGGATGTAAGGGCTTGGATTTAGCCTGTTACCACTTTGGGTCATTCCCTTGGGGTGAGTACTTTTTCCCACCAAGGTAGCGGTGTGTGGTTTCACAACACACCACATTTTTCTCTTTGGAAAAATGTGGCCCCCCTTTTTTTTAATTTCCTTCTTGCTCTCGATTGCTTTGGTGTTGTTCTGCAACTTGGTTGGTTTTGGCTCTCTCTTTTGATCTTCATTTGGCCTTTTAATTTTTCCCTATGTCTTCTTTACTAGATTTGGTTTTTGGTCCTTTTATGAAGTTTTATTTTTCTTTACCATAAACGAGAATCATAGAGTCTTGCAATTGTATCGAGGTAATTATATCTTCGACTGATTTTAATTCCACCCGGTAAGTCACCGATCGAAAGTGTCAATCCCAATGATGTCTTTTAGTCTTGTATCGGAGTCTGATAATTTTATTTATAACTCAAAAATGGAGGGTATGCTCCTTTTATATTTTGACTTTTCTTGAGCTCAATTTTTGATCTTTTCTATCATTTCAGTTTGTGTTCTCTCTAAAGCTTGGAAGTAATTTCTCGGATCCCGATATTTATTGCAACAAAAAATACCAAAAAGTGTCGATTTTGATGATCAAAAATTGATCACATATCCTTAAGGGCCATGCCTGGTCAGTGATTGAATAAACACTAGAATGCCATGTGCAATCACTACGTCATATTTTCCCTCTAGTAATGAGCTCGCACAAAAACCTAGGTGTTCATAATTTGAGCCCTAATACATAATGATTGGACCTTTATTCAAGAAACTAATGCAATGCAATAGGTTATTAATGAAGGTGGAAAACTACTCATGTACTTGCAACCACCTTAAGCATAGAGTTTCTTTTGTAATGCCCTACTTCATGTCATGTTGGAACCTTGCAAAGGATGTTGAAAGAACAAAATAATTATGGTGTGCAAGGAAGGGTAAACTTTGAGAAAAAAAAGAACATAGCTACCAAGGGTTTTGGAGTCCCATTCCAAAAGATTAACATTATTAGCCAAAACCAAGTATGTTTTGAATAATTGATTTTATGTTAGTTGTTTTCATGCTCAAAAATCTTGAGGGATTTTTTTTTTTCTTAAATTTTTTGAAATTGAAATGATGATTATTCTCCAACTTCTAAATTTAACTGAAAGATGAATGAAAATGTATGAAATTGTAAGAAATTTTTGGTTAAATTTAAACCTAACTTGCACATAAGGAACAAAATTGAAATTGTAGAAAATACCAGCAAAAATGAGTATTTCTGACACAAGAGCAGAAGATGAATTCAAGTATTGCAATTCACATGCCATACCAATCAATATAGTAGTGACATACACTCACATGGTTTGGTCTTCTAATGTTGAAATCCACACTCGGGTACGACAAGAAAATGCTTCTCAATGTATGAGAAATGTTATAGAAAGTGGGTTATTCTCTATAGCATGGTTTCCACCAGCAATGGAGGCTCCTGAATTGCTTACACAATGTATGAATTATTATAACCATGATTAAAGAGTTTTTGAGAAGGAAGGAATAATTTATGCTGATCTCATGTCGAAAAGAAGTATATACACATTTGGGCTTCCTACATTCAATCAGGTGTACAACATTGATATAAAATCTAAAGCCAAGACCTATCAAAATATTGAAGCTCACAATAGAGAAATTATGAGTACCCAATGGTGCCAAGAGATGATAAATCCACATTCCAAAATACTTCAAAGGTCTATATTCAAATATGAAATTCAAGACTTTATTACTCTGCTAAGCAGGATGGCTGGTTTAAGAGATGCTAGTAAATTTGAATCTTAGATGTTTGTGATAATATATAGATTGATCAGAAGTCTTGTGTAGATGCACTAAGGAAAAGTTATTAATGAAAGATTATGTGAACAGATCATGATATCTCCTAAAAATAGGTATTTGTATTTGTCTTTATATGTGATTTACTCTTGCACCCTTAGAGAAAATAAACAAGGTTTGAAGAGGATTGGTACTCTCGGTAGAGAGGTTGGAAACAATTTGATATATGCTCACTTACCCCAAATCACTATCCATGGGTATAAAGAGATTTATAGGAGAGTTAATGATGTGTTTTCCATGAAGCTATTTAGAATTATGGAATGTGATAAAGTCAAAATATTGTACTTGGAAGCACAAAGTGTTATTAGACCAATGGGTGGCTAGTATATTCATTTCCACACACTCTCCTACATTAGGATGGAAGGGTTTGATGGACATCCATTTATGCTACCCAGAAACCCAACAAATAAGATTATTTTTTTAGAATTGGTGAGATAGTTGAAGCCATGTCAGGCCCTTTACAACAAAGCTTACAAGAAGGCCTCTTTCATATTTCCTATAGTGATAGGGAATTAAAAATGCAATGCAATAATGTTGTCTGACTTGTGTGAGGAAGAAGTGAGAACATATAATTTTGAGTTTTTTCCACTTCACAGAATATACTCTAATCCTGAAGGGAATATTGCCAAGACTATTGCTAGTAATCATGCTCATGTAAAGAATTTAGAAGTTTATTGGCTTAATTGCGAAGATGAGCACAAAGTAAGAATGAGAAAATATGAAAGATTCTCTTTAGAATCTGCTTGGATTCTAATGCTTCATGATATTCTAGATCAACTGGAAAAAGATGATGGAGAAGTGTTGAATAAATGCTACAATGAAAATAGGGTGCATGATGAACCTATTCTAGACCCAGATTATGAGGGTGAAGAAATGATGTTAATTGATGAGTTCACTGCACCAGTTTTGTTACATACTCAACACTCAATAAATGATTTTTGTAAAGATTTGAGAGAAAGAGGAATTTAACCCACATTCTTAGATGATAAGAAGATTAAACAAAGAAATGAAACTACATTTGAGAGTGAGGAATTAAAAAAGAAGAAAATGAGAACAAGTAAAGTGGCTCCTAGTATAAGAATTGAAGAGAAAACTCCTAAAATTCAATGAAACCATTTGATAAATGAGGGGATGCATAAGAAAATAAAGATAAATCCAAAGTGAAAACTAAGGGTGAATCTTCCTCTTCAGCAAAACCAATAAATAATTTGGTTATTGAAGAAGCAGGAGTAAAAGAAAATGTTGGTACACAAACGAGGTTTGCATCTTAGAAAGCTGTAACATTGTTTACTTCTCCTCCATTTGTCAACATGGATAATGTGAAACAAACATTGGGAAAAACTCCTATGACCTTGGACAAAATTTAAGAAATAGATGAGGTCACAATTAAAGAAAAAATGAATAAATGGGGTGCCAGGTGGGAGAAAGTGAAATAAAATAAGTCCAAATATAAACCCATGGTACAACCAATGTTGGAAGAAATTTCTAATACAGGGTCTACTCTTATAAATATTAATGAAGAAGAATTCATACAAGGAATGCTTGCTTTAGAAGTGGGGAATCTAGATATTCTTGAGATGGAAACACAGGAGAGTGCGAAATAGGATCCTGTTGACAAAAAAAATGTTGAAAGTACTTTTAATTCCCATCCTTCACTTGGGAATGTATTAAATGATAATGAGCAATCATAGGTCTTCAGAAAATTAGAAGAAGACTTGGTTGAAACTGAAATTGAAAATGAAACTACATAGATTCAGGGTGAAGAAGTTGAAAATGAACAGAACCTTAGTGTAGTAGGGAATGAGGAAGATAATTCCCAAGAAATTAATATTGAACATCTAGATAGACAGGAAAATATAAGTCTTCAAATAGAGGAGGCATTGCCAAATCTTAGTAATCTAGACTCTATTCTAGAAATTGCTAAAGAAGTTCTTGTTTCAGAGGAAATAATGGATAAAATAGAAGAAACAAGAGAAGAAATTTCTGAATTCTATGAACATCAAGAAAAAAGGAATTTACAGAGCTAGAGTTAGACAATGATGCTCCTAATTTGTTGATGAGAGAATTGGCTTCCCTAATGAAAGTAGAAGTATTGCCTCTAGACCTTAACATTTTGTACATGAAACAAATACTCCAAAACATAGGCACAAAGCTAAATTAAGTCATGTCATACAAAATAATGCAAATGGTAACATGATTGTCCATGTAACTACTCCAATAGCTAATAAAGACAAACATGCAATAACGCCTAAGGAGTATAAGGTAACAAGTATTAATCTTGGACACTCATCCTAGAAGAAAGATTAGAATGAAATAAAAGTGAATTTGGATGCCACTATTGCTAGAGTACAAAATTACAAAAAAAAGAAAAGTGAATGGAAAGAAAGGGTTGCTACCTTGGAACCTTTTATAAAATCTCTAACCCTATCTGATCAAGCACAAACAAAATTTCCTCAACATCTAGTATTAATGTCACAAGAGTAGGTGGATGCAATTGCAATGGTTCACCATAAAATGAATGTATTTGAAGAATGGATTCATTACAAGGTAAATTAGGGTGAGGAATTTATTATAGAGGTGATAGGGACATATAAGGAAGCATACCATTGGTTTGAAAAATCGAAAAGCTTTGAAAATGAATGCAGGGTTTGTTAAGAACAAATTAATATTGAGAAGTAGGATATTAAAATTATCATACACATGGATGTCCAAGCTTTAATACAAGGAAATGTAATGTCAAAGCAAGAAGTGCCATTGCTAGAAAAAAGGAAGAAACAATTAGAGTGGGAAGGTGACATGTTAATACAATGTGTTAAAGTATTTGAAAAAGTCACCGAGGAAAGTAAAAGATTGCTTGATAAATATCAAGACTTTATTGAATTGCTAGCATGCCAAAGGTGTGATCCTCAAAAATTAGGAAAGGAGGGTAAGGAATATCAAGCTATCAAAGAATAAATAAAGACCCTGTCCAGTTATTAACTCGGGAAGTTGTTGATGAAATCATACAGTGCAAGAACCCTATAGATAAATATGCAATAGAAAAAATGAAAGGAAATGATATAATACTTTGAAAACTAGAAGAATACACCAGGCTTAAGCTCACTTGGAAAGATATACATGGAGTTATGAAGGATCACATGCATCAAGCATTGGGACATTTTTGAGAGTATCAGAAAAAGAGAGATACAAAAAAGAGTCTAGGTCTAGGTCTTGAAGGATGAAAGACACCGGATACCAAAAGTGTTATGATAACATTTTGTTTTGTAATTTTGTAGGTTGTTCCCAATTTCGATAGAAGTGTTGTGTCTGATATTTAGAAGAATATCAATAGCCTTGGTCTATGTAAAGTATTACATACCGGAGTGAAGATTGTTGCTGCTGACAAAGTTAAATTTTGACTTTATCTAGAATGTTCCCAATGACAGCTAGTGAATGCCATGTGCTACCTTTCAATTTGTTGTTTCTGATTCTCTGAAAGACTTTAAGTTTAAAATCTTGGGGACTTGTTTCTATAAAAGGCCATTTTCTTCTTTATTTTAATTTTAAGTTCAAAATTTGTGGATGTCAAAAGAGCCAAAGCTTCTTTAAGTTTTTTATTTTTTCCTAATTTTTGAATCATTTCGATCTAAAAACTTGTATTCACATAGACATTGATTAATATCAAAGCTGATTTGATAGCTACCTATCTCATGAATATTTTGTAGCTACTTTCATTAGTTCAATTGAACAAACCTATATGCAACACCGTTTAAGGGTGCATCTAGAAACTACTCGGTGTCCAAACTAAACCCCTCTCTTTAAATTTCACACCATTTTGTATGTAGTTGTGAAGCAATTTGGTGAAGTATAAAGTCATTTTCTTTGATTTAATTAATTCTTGGGGGTATACGTGGAGAATAACTAGGAGAAATTTTAATTTTAGTATTTTATGCTTTATTTTAGAATAGATGTTTAAATTCTTTTGAAAATGTTTCAAAAAATAGATAAATACATGGAATTCATTGAAAATATTTCGATTACAAAGAATTGTTGAATGCTTAAAGCTAAATCTACTTAAGTGATAGGAAATGAAATTGTTGGTATTCATGATGTTATTTTTATGAATGAATTAAAAATATTTTGTAAAAATCTTGTGATCTTTAATAAAATCAAAATAAACAAATGTAGTCCCTTTGAGATTAACAAAAAATTCACATCACACCCTAAAGTGAACCTAGTATGATCATAACCTGAATTATTGAAGACTTGGGATTCAACTGAGTCGATCTTATTATTTTGTTTAGGCCGAGTTCCCCTTTCAGATTGTCTTGTTCCATATCTTCCAAGAAGAATAGGATTCTTTTAGGTTTTCCTATGGAGTTTCTTATTCAGCACTATTGATGTGAGTGAAATCGTTATCAAAAAGAAATGGTGCTAGAAGGAGGGCCACATTTTTTTTGTCCATTTTGGTTTTGTTAAGTATTTAAGTTGGATTTTTGTAAAGTCACTAGATCTCAATATGGTGATCCTCATGTGACTCTAGTCAAACTTAGTGTTCAAACATCGTCTACACCTCAAAAATCTAGAAGTGTAAGTGTTATTCTACAAAATCCAATTGTTGTGACACCATCGCCTTTCATAGTGATGGTATTATTTAAGTATCAGAAAGGACAAGAATGAACCTGAGGAAGAGATTGATGAAATTCATGCTTTTCAATAGTATTAGAAAGGACATACTCATAACTTGAGAAGAAACACCAATAGTGGAAATAAATTTAATGGTCCATTAACGACGTCGATTCTGCCAAATAACTTTAATACTCCACCTGATGAAAAATCAAATAATAACCCAAGGTTACTGAAAGTAACCTCTCATTTCAATTCATCAAGTGTTTTAAGAAATGAAAAGATAGATTTTTCTGACCAAACAATTCGACTACCTATTTAGTGGAAGAGATTAAAAAGGTAAAAAATAGTCTTTCTTTGTCTGAATTACTCAAAATGCCTATAATTAAGAAAGCCTTCTTGAGTTCTCTTGATGATTCTTCAAAAGAAGGCAAGCTCAAAGATACTCAGGTGAAAGACAATCAAACTAAAACAAAAGATAAAAACATTGTTCCTAATATGGCAGATGTGGAAGTAACATTTTACAAAGGAAAATTAGAGTCTCCACCATTTTTTCTCACCTTGAGAATATCTAGTAAAAATATTCATAATTGTTTAGTAGATTCTTGAGCTACTACTAATGTGATGCCTTTGTCTATCTGTCAAACATTGGGATCAACTCTGGAAATTTCTTTAAAGAAGGTTACTCAACTTGATAAAATGGAAGTAAATGTGGTCAAAGAGTTGACTAATATTCATATGCAATTAGCATCGGATCCTAGAATTCAATATTATATATATATTCAAGTTGTTGAGATACTTGACACTTATGATATGTTATTGAGCAGGGATTGGTCCAAGGTCTTGAATGGATACATGGCTACTGACTTCTCACATATGTGGTTACCATGGAAGGGAGTTCCTAATCAAATCAGAATTTAAAGGGAACCATGTATGAAATACATGATCACCGAATATAAACAAATGAATGAAGTTCTATATATTGATGTAGAACTAGGAGTTTACAAAGTGCACAATTTTGGAGACAAAATTGAAGAAATATTTACATGCGAAGCTAGAATAACTAATTTCTTGACTCCTAGAATAGATATTTTAATTGAATTAGATTGTGATTCTTCTGAAGAAGAAAATAGTGCCTATGATAGATTTAAGAAGAATATTATTATAGAAGCTTAGAAGAGTGATCGAGTTAAAGTTTCAATAAAAAAATTATTATTATATGGTTGGTGTAGGTTACATGATGCTCCACACTTAGAAAATAGTTGTATGATGTGTTTGCAGATAATTTATAGAATTGAAAAACAATATTTTCCAAAACACAATAAGACTAAAGAATCTAAATAAAAAATGCACAAAGGCAGAACTCATGTTTTGTAGACTGAAAGGATTAATTCGACATCATCAAAGAATGGTAAGTTAAAAGTTATAAATGATCAAGCCTGGATTCTTAAATTTGATGAATCTAAATCAAAACAAGGGATTGGATTTGGAGTCGAACTCATTGATCTATAAGGTAAATATTTTCTTTCTGCATATTAGTTACAATTTTGATGTACTAACAATGTTGCATAGTATGAAGCCCTTATACATGGCCCAATCCTTACAATAAAAAAGAAGGTCAGAATCCTCAAGGTATTTGGTGATTCAATATTAGTAGTGAGACAAGTTCAAAAGCAATATATTTTCCATTACAAGTGTTTATCCAATTACCGACATAGAGTATGGGATTTGATATAAAGTTTTGATGCATTCAATATCACTCATATCCATAGAAGATTTAATAAAAGATTTGATGCTTTGGCTATTGCTGTTAGTACTCTACAACCTCTAGATGCCTCTAATTTGAAAAGATTCATTGTTGAACTAGTGCAGTTACCTTTGGTTCCTAATAATATTACCAATTTGTAGGTGTTCAAAGATGACCAACATATATTGGATTTTATCACTAATCCTGGTATTTTTGAAGCACAAATAATCGAAGAAATAGATCACCATGATTGTGAAATTTAAGATGAAGAATCAATTCAAGAGAGAGATAATAATATTCCAAAAGGAATAATTGAGTTGGAAAGAATATTTGATGTTGATCAGATAATCAGACATAAATATTTTCCCCAAAGCAACGGTGGGCAATCTAAATTATATAATTTACATAGCAATGATGATCCTAAGAATGTGTTGATTGGAAGGGTTTTTATTAAAGAAGAGAAGAAGAACATCGCTCAGGCACTTAAATATTATTGGAAGGTTATCACTTGGATGTACAAGTACTTGAAGATGTACGATACTTCAATTATTACTCACAGCATACCATTAAAGCCTGATGTAAAACCTTTCCGGTAGAGAAAAAGGCTAGTAAATGCACTCTTAGAACCACTAATTCAAAAGGAAGTCTAGAAAATTTTATTAGCCAAGATAATCTTTCCTATTAGACATTCTACTTGGGTGGTGAATTTGGTTCTTGTAAGAAAGAAGAATGGAGATATAAGACTGTGTGTAGTTTTTTGAAATCTCATTAAGGCATCCAAGAAAGATACTTATCCTTTAGGTCTTCACTATAAGAAGTGCTACAAATAGTCAACGGTTCATATATGATGTCCTTTTTGGATGGATTATCTTGATATAATCATGTAATGGTAGTGAGTGAAGATCAAATGAAGACAACATTTACCACAAAGTGGGGAACTTTTTCCTATAGGAGAATTCCATTCAGATTGATAAATGCCAGAGCTACATTTCAAAGAGCAATAGATTATTATTTTTGTGGATTGATAGGAAAGTGCATCATTATTTACATGGATGACCTTACAGTATTTTCAAAATATAGGAGAGGTCATGTTCAAGATCTTAGAGCGCTATTACAAAAATGTTAAACTTACGAAGTTTCATTGAATCCTAGAAAGTGTTTTTTTGGGGTAACTGAAGGTAAGCTACTGGGACATATTATTTCTGAAAAAGGTATTTATATAGACCTAGATAGAGTAAACACATTGCTCAAGTTATAGCCCCTGAGAAGCAAGAAAGAATTAAAATCCTCTTTTGGTAAAATTAATTTCATTCAGAAATTTATTACCGAATTTGTAGAAATAGTAAAACTACTCAATTATATGTTGAAGAAAGATTCCAAGATAGAGTGGACAAATGAAACTAAGATCGCCTTTGAAAACATAAAAAAATCTATCACAAAGGCTTTGGTATTGGTAAGTTCAAATTATATGAAACCTTTTTATATTTAATCTTTTTCCTTCGGTCATACTTATGCAATAGTACTAACATAGAAGGGCGAGAAAAAAGAAGAAAAGCCAATTGATTTCATGAACGCTCCATTCAAAGAAGTGGAATTAAGATATACAGATATTTAATAACAAGCTTTTTCTTTGGTCAAGGCAATACAGAAACTCAAACATTATGTTGAAAAAAAAGCTTTTGCTTTGGTCAAGGTAGTGTGCAAATTTAGACATTATGTTCTTAGGAGTATGGTTAAGGCTATTATTCTGGATGCTATAGTTAAAATTTTGTTAACACAAAGTGAGCTCAAATAAAAGAGAGCCAAATGGGTTACCATCCTACAAGAATTTGATGTAGAAATCATGCCCATGAAGTTGGTTCGAGGGCAAGCTCTGGTCAAGTCTATTGCAGAAATAGATCCACAAATTTCAAGTAAAAAATATAGATTGGATGTAAGAGACCAAAGTGATTGGTATTTAGATTTAGATATATGGCATTATTTGGTTAGTCACACTTGTATTGACCACATGCAAATAAATCAAAGAATATCCCTCAAGATAAAATCACAAACCTATATGATCAAAGGAGGAGCTCTATTCAAAAGAAATCATGAAGGAATCTATTTAAGATGCTTAAATAGAACAAAAGCAAAAAAAGTGTTGTAGGAATTACATGAAAAGTTTGGAATAACTCATAGAGCACCATTAGCTACTGCACACCTCATTTTAAGAGCTGGTTACAACTCGCCAACCATTTTCAAAGATACATATGAACATGTGAAACATTGTCATACATGCCAGATTGCATAAGAAAAAGTAAGATTTAATGCTCAACCATTACAACCAATGATGGAATTGCATCCCTTTTCACAATGGGGACTAGATTTTATTGGAACTATTAATTCTCCATCATCTACAAGCCATAGATTTATATTAACTGCTACTAATTATTGTACTAGATGGACATAAGCTTGTCCTAGCAAATAATGCACTACAAATGTGGTTATCAAATTTTTGGAAGATAATATCATTACTAGGTTTGGGGTACCTTACGCACTGGTATGTGACAATGGCCCTACCTTTTCTTCATTAAAATTTTCTAATTGGGAATTTGAATATGGTATAACCTTGAAATTCTCATCTAATTATTATCCACAGGGAAATGGATTAGCTGGATCTTCAAACAAAAAACTACTGGATATTATAAAGAAGTTGATTGAAAGTAACCCTAGGGAATGACATGCTTTATTAAAAATTTCCCTCTAGGAAATTCCCCTTATCACTTAGTTTACAAAGTTGACCCTATACTGCCAATAAATTTGAAAATCCCTACTTGGCAGTTTGCCCAAGAGTATATAGGATTGGATGATCAGACTAAAGCCCAGTTATTACAATTGATGCATTTAGATGAGAAGCGTACTTGAGCTATAGATCATTTTTCTAGGCATCAATATGTAGTTAAAAGATGTTTTGATAAAAGGGATATATTAAAAACTTTTAGAATATGTGATTTGGTCTTGTATTGGAATAAGGCTCAAGAAAGAAAAGGTGATCACGATAAATTTCACAAAATGTGGATAGGCCCATATCAAGTTTTTGAAATTTTGGGCAATAACACTTATAGATTGAAGTCTTTGACTAGTGAGGATATCCCATTACCTGTTAATGGGTAGTTTCTAAAGCATTATTTCCAGTCATAGGTAAATAGCTTTTTTTTTTTGTAAATAGTTTTTTTTTTGTAAATAGTTTTGTGTTTTGTAAATATTTTTTTTGATTTTCTTCGCTTTCTTTGGGGTGTTGTGTTGTTTGACTTTTCAATGATTAGAAACTTTTGAAGGTGAACAATTTAATAGAATGCCAATTCTATAAATTTGATCTATGCTTTGAATGGAAATAGTTTTCTATTTATGGATTACTAGCGAATTGTTTCATTCTTTATACTCTAGTTACCATGAATCATTGAGTTGATGTTGAGCTACAAATTTACACATTTAAATCATTCTACTAAAATTTGGGACATCAATTGTTTGCATTAATTGAAAAATCAAGAGACTAAATATGCTAACACTGTAATTCCCAACCTAAGTGTGGGCTTCATTGTCTACAAGTTGAAAATGAGCTACTATTGAAATATCAAAAAGTGAAAATGAGCTATCATTGTTATATCTAAAAAAAGAGGGAAACTATCAACTCTTTAGGCTATCCAAATAACTTTATCGGGGCTACAGACACCTGGTTTGTAGTAGAGATATGCTTGGGGGAATTAAAAAGATAACCTTGATGGAGCTATGGATGTCAGTCTGGAAGCAAGGCCCTATCCCTAATTGGCTTAAAAAGGAATTGTCAAATTATGTAGGTTAATGCAAACAATTGTTATTTTTTAAGTTTTATGTAGCATAAATAACCAATTGCACACATGTGAGCTCATGGATACTTAATTTTGTATGCTAGATGAAGTGAAATTTAAATGTTGAAATAAGGATTTAGTGATTTATAATTAGAAGACTGAAGAAATTTGATGCACTAACGTTAGATCCAAAATCGACTTTCTACTATTTTTTTTAGTAACCTTGTTGGTTGCTAGTTGTTGTGTGGTTTCACAACATGCCCATTTTGCTCTTTGGAAAAATGTGGCCCCCATTTTTTTGATTTCCTTCTTGCTTTCAGTTCCCTTGGCATTGTTCTATGGTTTGGTTTGTTCTAGCTCTCTCTTTTGGTCTTCATTTGGCTTTTTATTTGTTCCCTATGTCTTCTTTACCGGATTTGGTTTTTGGTCCTTTTATGAAGTTTGATTTTTCTTTAATGTAAACTAGAATCCTAGAGTCCTATGATTGTATCAAAGTAATTGTATCTTCAACTGATTTTAACTTTGCCCAGTAATTCACCGATTGGAAGTGTCAATCCTGGTGATGTCTTTTATTCTTTTATTAGAGTCCGATAATTTTATTTGTAACTCAAAAACTAGAGGGTATGTTTATTTTATACTTTGACTTTTCTTGAGCTCAGTTTTTGGTCTTTTCTCTTGTTTTGGTTTGTGTTCTCTCTAAATCTTTGAAGTAAGTTCCCAAATATTGGCATTTCTTGCAACAGAAAATACCAAAAAGTTTCAATTCCGGTGATCACAAATTGACCATGTATCCTTGAGGGCCCATGCCTAGCCAGTGATCAAAGCAACACCTGAATGTCACGTGCAATCACCATGTTGTATTTTCCCTCTAGTAATGAGCCCACACAGAAACATAGGTGTTCATCATTTGAGCCCTAATTTTTCATGATTGCACATTTATTCGAGAAATTAATGTAATGTAATGGGTTATTAATGAAGGTGGCGAACTACTCATGTACTTCATACAACCTTAAGCATAGAGTTGCTTTTGTAACACCCTACTTCCTATCATGCTGCAACCTTGCAAAGGACATTGAAAGAATGAAATAATTTTGGCATGCAAGGAAATGTAAACTTCAAGGAGAAAAAACACAACTACCAAGAGTTTTGGAGTTCCATTTCAAAATATTAACATTATCAGACCAAACTAGGTATGTTTTGAATAATTGATTTTATGCTAGCTATTTCCATGCTAAAAAATCTTGACGGATGTTTTTTTTTCTTAAATTGTTTGAAATTGAAATGATGATTATTCTTTGAGTTTTGCATTTAACTAAAAGATGAATGAAAATGAATGAAATTGTAAGAAATTTATGGTTAAATTTAAACCTAACTTGCATGCAAGGAACACAATTGAAAATGCAAAAAACACCAGAAAAAATGAGTACTTTTGACATAAGAGAAAAAGATGAATTCAAGTATTACAATTCATAGGACATACCAATCAATATAGTAATGACAGAAAATCACATGGGTTGGTCTTTTGATGTTGAAATCTGCACTCAAGTATGAACAAAAAATTCTTCTCAATGTACCATAAATGTTATAGAAAGTGGGTTATTCTCCATAGCAATGTTTCCGCTAGCAATTGAGGCTCCTGAATTGGTTACACTATGTATGAATTATTATAATCTTGATCAAAGATTTGTTGAGAAGGAAGGAAGAATTTATGTTGATCTCATGCTGAAAGGAATTATGTACACATCTGGGCTTCCTACTTTCAATCAAGTGTACAACATTGATATAAAAGCTAAAGCTAGGAGCTATTGAAATGTTGAAGCTCACAATAGAGAAATTATGAGTACCCAATGGTGCCAAGAGCCGATAAATCCCTAGGCTAAAATAATTCAAAGGTCTATATTCAAACAAGAAATTCAAGACATTATAACTTTGCTAAGAAGGATGGATGGTTTAAGAGATGCCAATAAATTTGAATCTTAGATGTTTGTGATAATATCCAAATTGATGGGAAGTTCCATGTAGATACACTAGGGAAAATTTATTAGTGATAGATTATGTGAACTAATAGTGGCATTTCCCAAAACTAGGTATTTTTATTTGTCTTCATATATGATTTACTCCTACACCCTGAGAGCAAATAAAAAAGGTTTGAAGAGGATTCGTACTCTACGCAGAGAGGTTGGAAATAGTTTGATATATGATCACTAATGAGTCTATTTTATGGCTTAATTATTGATAGGGTTGTTGTCCATTTCCTACAGTTACATAAGACTTTGATGCTTGAGAGTTGATCTTTCGTAATATTTCCTTGAAACCATAGACCTTGGACATGAATTTATTTTAAAAAGCTTTCAAATGATATCAATATGCTATGTGGATTGTTTGTGTTAACTTTGCATGTGATTAATGAATGTCTCTTTAAGATGATTATGGATATGCAATTGTTGTGCATTCTAACATTGTCATGTAGATGATTTGAGACCTGTAATTCAAGAAGATCTCGCCAGTTGGACATGTGATATATCAATCAACAAGGTGGTCATTGAAGACTCTTGGCAGTTGGAGATTCCTTATGCATCAGATTATAACCATCTTGTTATGGTATTAAATATTGTTGAGCATGTGTTGGCATTATTGCTAGGCCAAATTCCAGTTAAGGAAATCATGATAGGTTTTGTGCATGCATAGATGCCCCTACTCTTTTTTGTGCTTTCCCTAATGTGGCATCCTTTTTGTTTTTTGGATTTCACCACCTTGCTAGGTGGTTGAATAAATAAGGGCTCTAATGTTCTTTCTGACTCTCGATTAGAAGATTGCTTAATTGATGTAATCACAATCTTGAGTTTTTTGGTAATACAACTATGATGATTGTACTCATGTTCTTCTTTTGAATAAAATTCAGTTATAAGTTCATGCATTTGAGTCTATCTTAGTTGTAGGGAATACTTATCCAAGGGGGTCCACTTGGTGAGTATTCCATCCCATACCTTAGATTATTTTGATTATTATTTTATGTCCAGTAATTAGTTAAGAATTTGGCACTAACTGTTCCTACAACCACTAGAATTCCATCCTATTACTATTCTTACAACCACAACAAATAGAGTAGTTTCTTATTTGTTCACTCAGATCTTCAAATTTTTCATGCACTTTAGGTTAATCTAGTTGTTGGGTGATGTTCAACATTTATGTTATTTCCTTCCAAGCAATTTACTTTCAAAAATGTTTTTTTTCTTAGTTGTAGGATAAATATTGCTACTTTGGATTCCTAGTGCACATACAGTGCTGACCCATTTCAATTTTACATCCCTAGGTTGACAATTTAAATGCACCTTCATGGTGATTGAAATGGCTATTTAGGTTAGATGTTCAATATCTAAATCATAGCTGCAAGGAATTAGTTGTTAAAATCATTATAGGAGGACAAAACTCACTTACCCCAGATCACTATCCATGGGTATAAAGAGAGTTACAGGAGAGTTAGTGATGTGTTTTCCATGAAGCTAGTTAGAATGATGGAAGATGATAAAGCCAAAAGATTGTCCTTGAAAGCACAGAGTGTTATTAGACCAATGGGTAGCTGGTATACTCAATTCCCCACATTCTCCTACATTAGGACAAAAGGTTTTGATGGACATCCATTTATGTTGCCTAGGTACCCAACAAATAAGATTTTTTTATTAGAACTAGTGATATAGTTGAAGCCATGCTAGGACCATTACAACAAAGCCTGGAAGAAGACCTCTTTCAAATTTCCTATACTAATAGGGAAATACAAATGTATTGTAATAAGGTCATCTGACTTGTGTGAGGAAGAATTGAGAACATAAAATTTTGAGTTTTTGCCACTTCAGAGAATATACTATGATACTGAAGGGAACATTTCCAAGACTATTGTTGGTAATATTTCTCATGTCCAACATTTAGAAGATTATTGGCTTAATTGTGAAGATGACCACAAAGTAACTTGGATGAGAAAATATGAAATATTTTCTTTAGAATCTACTCAGATTCTAATGCTTCATGATATTCTAGATCAACTGGAAAAATATGATGGAGAAGTGTTTAATAAAGCCTACAATGAAAATAGGGTGTATGATGAACCTATTCCAGACCTAGATTATGAGGGTGAAGAAATGATTTCAATTGATGATTTCATTGCACTAGTTTTGTAACATACTCAACACTAAATAATTGTTTTTTGTAAAGCTTTGAGAGAAAGAGGAATTGAACCCACATTCTCAAAAGATAAGAAGAGAAAAAAAAGAAATGAAACTACATTTGAGCGTGGAGAATTCACTAAGAAGAAACAAAGAACTAGTAAAGTGACTGGTGGTAAAAGAATTGAAGAGAAAAATCTTGAAATTTCAATGAAACCATCTAATAAATGAGGGTATGTAGAAGAAAATAAAGATAAATCCAAAGTGAAAACTAAGGGGGTGCAACTTCCTCTATAGTAAAACCAAGAAACAATATTGTTATTGAAGAAGAAGCAGGAGTAACATAAAATTTTGGTACACAAACGAGGTCTCCATCTTAGAAAGTTGCAACATTGTTTACTTCTCCTCCATATGTTAACATGGCTAATGTGAAACAAACATTGGGAGGAACTCATGTGGCCTTGGATGAAATTTCTAAAATAGATGATGCCATAATTAAAGAACAAATGGATAAATGGGGTGCCATGTGGGAGAAAGTGAAAGAAAAGAAGTCCAAAGATAAACCCAAGGTACAACTAGTGTTGCAAGAAATTCCTCATATAGGGTCTACTCCTATAAATATTGAAGAAGAAGAATTCATACAAGGAATGCTCACTTTAGAAGCAAGGAATCTAGATATTCTTGAGATGGAAACACATGAGAGTACATAATAGGATCATGTTGACGAAATGATTGTTGAAAATACTTTTGATTCCCAGCCTTCACTTCAGATTGTCCTTAATGATAATGAACAATCACAGGTCTTCGCAAAATTAGAAGAAGACTTGGTTGAAACTAAAATTGAAAAATAAACTACATAGATTCAAGGTGAAGAAGTTAAAAATGAAAAGAACCCTGGTGTAGCAGGGAATGAGGAAGATAATTCCCAAGAAATTAATATTGAACATTTGGATAGACAGGAAAATATATGTCTCCAAATAGAGGAGGCAATTCCAAATATTAGAAATCTCTAGACTCTATGCCAGAAATTGTTAAATAAGTTCCTATTTTAGAGGAAATAATGGATAAAATAGAAGAAATAAGAGAATAAATTTCTGAATTCAATGAACATCAAGAACAAAGGAATTTTATAGAGGTAGAGTTGGATAATGATGCTCCTGATTGGTTGATCAAGACTTTATTGAATTGTTAGCACGTCAAAGGTGTGATCCTCGAACAATAGGATAGGAGGGTAAAGAAGCTCAAGCTTTCTAAGAATGGATCAAAAGAATAAATAAATACCATGTCCAATTATTAACTTAGGAAGTTATTGATGAAACACTATAGATAAATATGCAATAGACATAATGCAAGGAAATGATATAATACTTTGAGTATCAAAAGAATACACCAAGACTAAGCTCACTTGGAAAGCTATACAGGGACTTTTGAAGGATCACATGCATCAAGCATTGGGAGCTTTTCGAGAGTATCAAGAAAAGAGAGATACAAAAAAGAGTCTAGGTCTAGGTCTTGAAGGAATAAAGACACCAGATATTGGAAGTGTTATGATAACATTTTGTTTCGTAATTTTGTAGATTGTTCTTGGTTCTGGTAAAAGTGTTGTGTCTAGTATTTAGAAGAGTATCGATAGCCTTGGTTTATGCAAAGTATTGTGTACCAGAGTGAAGATTGTTGTTGCTAATGAATTCAAATTTTGACTTTATCAAGAATGTTCCTAGTGATAGATGGCGAATGCCACGTGCTACATTTTGATTTGTTGTTTCTGATTCTTTGAAAGACTTTAAGTTTAAACTCTTGGGGCCTTGTTTCTATAAAAGGCCATTTTCTCCTTTATTTTTATTTTAAGTTCAAAATTTGTGGATGTCGGAAGAGCCAAAGCTTCTTTAAGTTTTGTTCTATTTTCTTATTTTCTAAATCATTCCAGTCTAAAAACTTGTATGCACATAGATATTGATTAATACCAAAGCCAATTTGATAGCTACCTATCTCATGAATCTTTTGTAGCTGGTTTCATTAGTTTGGCTAAACACATCTGTATGTTGTGTCGTTTAAGGGTGCATACAAAGACTACTTGGTGTCTAGACTAAACCCCTCTCTTTAAAAGCTCATGTCATTTTGTATGTAGTTGTGAAGAAATTTGGTGAATTACAAAGAAATTTTCTTTGATTTAATTAATTCTTGGGGATATACATGGAGAATAACCAGGAGAAATTTTAATTTCAGTATTTATTCTTTATTTTAGAATAGATGTTTAAATTCTTTCGAAAATGTTCCAAAATATAGATAGGTGGATGGAATTCATTGAAAATATCTCGATTATAGAGAATTGTTGAATTCTTAAAGCTAAATATACTTAAGTGATAGAAAATGAAATTGTTCATATTCATGAAATAGTTGATATTCATGAAATATTATTTCAAATCTTTTGATTTCATGATGTTACTTTTATGAATGAATTAAAAATCTTTTGTAAAAATCTTGTGATCTTTAACAAAATCAAAATAAACAAACATAGTCCCTTTGAGATTAAGAATAAATTCACATCACACCTTGAAGCAAACTTGGTATAATCATGACCTGATTTACCAGAGACTTGAGATTGAACTGAGTTGATCTTATTGGTTTTTTTAGGTAGAGTTCCCCTTTGAGGTTGTCTTGTTCCATATATTTCAAGAAGAATAGGCTTCTTCAAGGTTTTCCTATGGATTTCTTATTCTACACTGTTGATGTGAGTGGAATCATTGTCAACAAGTATGCCCTCTAAGGGGAAAACACAGAAAAATATGGGTCTAGATTTATGATCACCAACTTTGCACAAGGTGAGAGCATAATACCTACCATCGTTTAAGCACAACAAATAGAAAATGGTTAAAGCATACATGATATCAAAAAATTTAGACCACAAAGAAAATATCATGAAATAAACCCCAATACATCAACAAAATTGCGAGAATGAAATGCATAAAGAAAGAAATAGAAAGGAAAACCCTTGTTATGTGCTTCTCTCACTCCATTTTGTTGTCCTTCTTATTCCTTCAATATATTTGACGTGTAGCTCTCAAATGTGATCAAATGCACAAAATATTGAAAGAAATTTGATGGCATGATTGCAAGGAAATTGAAGATGTGGTCTCCCAAAGTTGATAAATAAGTCCCCATTTTATAGATTTCAAAAAGATAATTGAATGGAAAAGATTGAATGATAATAAGTGGACAAGATTGAATACAAGGATAAGTTAAAAGGGAAACGTGCAAGTTAACTGAAAATAAATAAATAAAGTATTTATTTTCATCAAAATATACTTCTTTGAAAGTGGGGGAATGAAAGAGTGAAGCATGAGTTAAATTGAGAAAGAGAAGAGTTAATTGAAAATAAATAGGGAAACTATTTATTTTCAACTAAAAGCTGCCATTTTGAAAGTGGGGAGTGGATTTGGAAAATAAGAGTCATGAGTGGAAAAGGAGAAAGATTTAAGTGAGAGAAAGTGGGAGAGATAAGTGGGAATGAAAATTGGAAAGTGGAAGAGAAAAGTGAAAGTGATGTGAGAGAAAGTGGGAGAGATAAGTGGGAATGAAATCTAGGTGAGGATAATTAAAGATTTTATAATTAAATAAGATGATTTATCCACACCTTTCAAAATTAGCAAGTTAGAAGGATAAATGCAATAAATTAATAAATATAATTTATTAATTTATGAGCCCATATTAGGTAATTAAATAAAATGAATTTATTTAATTACGAAGAAGATAAAATGGAATAAATAAATAAGTGTTATTTATTTATCACACTAGGATATGGGGGAAATTAAATAAATAATTAATCCCCCTAGGACATGTTAATGTTGAAAGGGTTAGTCGATGGAAGGAATTCATCTATTGGATTGATGATAGGGATGATTGAAATTGAAGATAAATTAAATAATTAAATAATTATTTAATTTGAGAGGAAAGATTAAGGGATTAAATAATTAAAGAATTATTTAATCTAAGAGGAATAGTTAGGAAGAAATAGTGATGAACATTAATTAAATAATGAAAATTATTTAATTAATGGTTTAGAAGAACAATAATCAAATAATTAAAAATTATTTAATTATAGGGAATTAAAAGAAGAATATTAGCACTAATTAAATAATAAATTATTTAATTATTTTTAGATGAAAAAATTAGTGAAAAGTGTTGTCGGTGACCTAGGACAATTTTCAATGTCTACATTTAGAAAAGGAACTCGATGAATAATTCTTGCAAGTCATAGAATATAGGGAACCTATTACATTCAACACTATTCTCTCTTGTGTCACTTGATACTATACCAAAATCGAGATAAATGGACGAAAAGAATAGACCTAGCCAGAGTTGAAAAGAAAGGGAATCCTACACCTATACAGAAATGATGCTATATTCGGGATAAACAATGTAAGAATTCTAGTTTTGCAGTATTCTTTGAGGATTTTGTGCACATGATTCTGGGAGTCCTTGGTTATTCAATACCAAGATTTCCAAATAAAGTGCTACAATTGTTGAGACCTCTAGCCTTGAAGAAAGAACAGGGTCACACACACAATTTTGGTGATTGGTTCCTCCTCCTTGAAGTCACAACAATACGAATCTATGGGTTCCTTATTGCTCCACACATACTACCGTAATTTTTGCCCCTCAAACTAAAATTTCTAGAGTTTATGTGGAAAATGATGTGGATGGAGAAGAATGTAATGCACAAGTAGAAAAAATGCTCATTCCTACCAAATCTAACAAAATGTGAAGATTGGTTTGTAAGCTCAGATGCCTTCGAGGAGTTGCAGTATTATTTAAAGACAAGTTATTCATGGGCTCTAGAAAAGAAAGAGATTTTGATCATAAAAAATAATATGAATAACATAAGGCATAATTTTCTTACCAAGTCAATAGTTGCACACCAAAAAAATTATGAGTCCTAAAGATGTGATAAGGAACTACCTTACTTACCAAAAGGTATTCTAGAGGAAGAAAAATGGGCATACATGAGGGAATTTGAGGAATAAAGGAAGCAAAAACACAAATATTTCCTTGGTTATTTTGTTGAAGAGAAAAACCCCATCAAAAGAATAGATTTGGTAATTAATAAAATTAAAGATTTATATAATAAAAGGGAGGCATATATTCAAGAACATGGTGGTATAACAATTATAGGGCACACCCCAGATACAACTTTTGAATCTTCCATGGAGCAATTACCTCCTAATAGACAAAAGATAGAAAGAATTGATCCATTAGTCTCTTGTGAAGAGAGTGAAAAAGTGGGATACAATGAAGAAGTGGCCACTTTGTTGTAGTCATTAAAGGCTGATGTTGAGGTCGATCAGCTAATCTAGGAGACCGAAGCCCATAATCATGAGGAAAAAATGGGTGATGTAGAAAAGGAAAATACATAAGTACACGAGGATGAAAGAGAGATTGCAGCTAGGAGGTTCATATAAGATGATGAATTAATTAAAACTCCAGAGTTTAAGGATTTTTGGATAAAAATGAAGGTAAAGGAATTTGAGGAAAGAGTGGAAATAAATGAAATGGGAATTGAGGAATCCCAAAAGAATCAAATGGTGGCATAAACCTTTAAGGAGTTGAGAATTGACTATATTGGCATTAACCCTCTAAAGGCTAGAGAAATAATTTGGAAAAGTAACACGCTCATCTTCCTTGGTTTGGAATTGAATAAAATGTTTTTGCTTCACCAAGTACAAGTAGAAGAAGATCTGATGCTAGTTACAGAGTTTGAATTTGATGAAGGATTAAGTGGAACAAGGTATAATCCCAAGATTGAAACCTTGGGTACATGGATGAAGCAAAATAATACAAAGAATCCAAAATTATTGGATGTGATATAGGTATAGACATGGAAAATTGACCAACACACTTGATCCTGATTACTAACATCATTTCTTCCTGAATCATAGTCTCAGCTTATCATCACCTTTCATCCCTTAATTAAATGAATCATTATTTATTTAATTAGGTCTTTCTCATCTACTGATTAAATTAATCAATTTCATTTAATCAATCCTCTATCTCTATTTATTTAAATAATTCATTTTATTTAAATTAAATCTCTAAAGTATTCTTATTAAATTGAATAAATTAAACCTTATTTAATTTAATCTAACATTATCCCCTTAGTTAAATAAATCAAAACATTTATTTAATTAAACCCTTCCTCTAATTTTGATTTAAATCAATGCCTAAATTTAAGACTAAATTGTCACATCTCCTAATTCCTCATTAAATTAATTAATCTTTGATTATTTTAATCCAAAATCATGTCACATTCTCTAGAGAATGCAACTTGCACAATAAATCAATTACTTTGATTTATTAAATTTCCTATTTTCTCTCAACATGGAATAAGAGAGGAATATTCCCTCAAATTTGAATTCAAATCCAAGTGGATTTGTCCTTCCAACAAAGCATTCACTCCTCTTACATGTACTTGTGCATTGAGCCAAGTGGCATTTATTTCATTATTTTTTCCCTCTCACATGTCATTTCCTCGATTTCAAATTCAACCTAATATCATTTATTGGCACTTTGATCAAAATGTACACAACCTTCACCCATTCACATCTTGACAAGTGTCACTTTTCCATTGGATGTTGAATGATCCCACATTGCTCAAATATTTCTCATTCTTCCAATTTGAAATCTATAAATGAGAGACTCTTCCTCTCATTCATAATCCATAAGTTGAATGAAAAGTTACTCTCCTCACATTGAGAGCTAATTTTATCCATTTCATATCAAGTGTTCATCATTTTATGGTTTCATAGCTAGGTTATGCCAAAATTTCATCAAGGAGCTTCAACCATCATCAAATCATCAAAGAGCTTACAAAGGAGTTGGGAAAGGGCCAATTTCTACACATAATTGGCACCAACTCCCCCATGGGATCAAGTGTTTGCATTGCTTAATTAGGATTTCATTTATCTTTTATGTTTCTTTCTTCATTTGCCTATTATTGAGCATTGTAAATGGATTTCATGGGGAATCCTTGTCTTAACTTGCATATTGATCTAACATTGTGCTTTTTTTCCATGTTTGTGTAGGTATAGGATTGGGGTTCACATTTTGGCACTAGAAGGAGGGCTTATTTGGAGAAATTCATCATGTTTTTCAAAAAATCCATGTCTTTTTTGACATTTTTTTGTGCCTACAAGAAATTGCACCACTCATGGTCAAGCGACACCATATTGCACCGCTATCAAACAAGTGACGCTATATTGCATCACTCAAAATTCCAAACTACATCACTAGAGTCTTCCCGCCCACAAATTTCAAATTTCCAAACTACGTCACGAGTTCCTAAACTCCAAACTACACCGCTGGTCTAAAATAGTGTCACCTTTGCACTCTTTGTCCTATTGCAAAGTGCCACTCTCGGTCATATGCGATGCTATATTGCACTGCTGGAGTTTCTAAACTCCGCCACATTTGCTAATGTGTCACTAGATGATAGTAAAAAGTTTCAATTTAATTTTTTTTGGCATGTGCATTTTGTTTTTAGATTTTTAAGCTATTAACATGTTTGTTGTCTTTGTATCTTTTGGTTTTAATCATTTTTCAGGTTAGGGAAAGGAGGAAAGCAAAGTGTAAGGTTACATTATGACATTATTATCATCTTATATGAAGTGTTTTTGAACACTTTAGTGTTGTTTAACACTCTTAGAGAATTCTCAATCTCTCTTTATGAAATTTGTTACCTTTCATGCTTTAGGGAGCACTAAATTTCCTTTTGGGCCATAAAAATAACAATACAAATTTTATTTCAAAGTTTTCAAACAAAGGGCTTAAAAAGAACTTTAGAGCAACTTACTAGATTTGGTTTAAGATTTAACAATTGAACAAGGAAAATTCCACATTTTGATTTGGTGCTGTAAAAATAATTCACTTTTTCTTTGAGGACTTAAAATGAGCAAGTTTTATTTTTATTTTAGTAATTTCTTACTCAAATTAATACCATCAAAAGGACATATGCACTTCTCTCACGCCTCACGATGATCTTGATAATAAAAATCCCTTCTGATGATCTTAAGTTGAGTAAAGTAATTACCTCCACATTTCATTTTGGGATCAAAATTGAACAAAAAATATTGTGAGTGTGGGTAAGCCTATTGCATGTGTTCTCCCTTTGTTTCTAAATGAAGGTTGATCAAAATACGAATATGTTTGCTCACTTTTGTTTTATCTTAGAGGACCTGCTTTGTGGGAAAAATCACTCACCCAAGGGAAAGACCCAACTGGTAACACGCTAAGGACAAGTGTATTTCCAGCCAGGATATAAAAGTGGGTACTAGAACAAAAGCCAATATCATGCGGTTGGATCCGATGAGAAGGTAAGCAACGGTCTCTCACCAAATGGGTCAACTCCAATGAATGGAAATTCTAAATTAAAATCCTTGTTTAGTGAAGGAAAAATCCTTAACTACTTTGTTGGTGCAAAAGGTCATGTCCTTTGAAGCCACCCCACGTATACATGTGGTTCTATTGTAGAGATGAAAAATATGTCATGGGAGTTTCATGGGTATTGATGCTTGGCTGACCCAAGAAGTGTGTACCATGGAGGGTAGCCAGTGTGGTCAAGAATCTAATCATCCACACTGAATATGCATAGCTAGATTCATCCAAGTAGGAACCCAACAAAATACTGTCTCTTCATCCTAGGGTTGTACATGTTCTTGGAATAAAAAAACACATTGCTTTGATCAGAAACATTCAAAAACAAACATCCACAAAATCTTCAAATTTCAAACCCTTTAGGAGGGGAAATAACTTTGACCAAATCCAAGTGTTTTTTTCCCTAGGGATTTTATCCGTATAGGTCTCTAAGCATTTTGATCTACATCATAATTTTCTCATACTAAAGTCAACGTAGGAAACTATGCTCTTGAAACCTTGATTTTCAGATAATGGACATTGTGGAATGAAAAGGAATTGAGACATAGAAATTTAGTTTGAAAAGATAATCAAAAAGTGGATGTGGTAAAATCAAGTCATTAACCAAGAAAAAATCAATTGAACCCCACACATGTGTTGGTTTATCTTTTTTCTTACGATCTTTTGAGCAAAACATTGATCTTTTGGTTTGTAGTACTCTAAGGGAAAAGTATGTTCTTCAAAACCTTGGTCTTGTGAAGAAAGTCCTCTTAGGTTCATATAGGATAAAAATCATGACTCTCATCCATCTCTCAATCATCAGAATCAAATATCATCTCATTAACAAAATCTTGAAAGATTTGAAACATCATTCATGCTAGACTTCCAGGCAAAATCAAAATCACCTTGTTTGACTTAACACACTTAGTCAAACTATCCTCTTATATGTGAGTTTACCCTAGGATAACACAACTTCCTAGAGTCTACAAGTTCATTATCAATCAATCAAAATCAAATCAAATGAAGTCCTAAAGTTTAGCATTGATCCAAAGTTCCTAAAAGTTCAAACACCCATACTTCTCACTCTTTCATCCTTCATCTCATCATTGGTCCTAAGCACCTTAGAGGGTCACTTTTGCAGCAAGACCAAAACACAACATGGAAAATTCATTCAGCATCACATTGCAAGCACTCCAAAAAATGCATGCTCAAGCTCATGCTCAATATCAAGCTCAACAAGTGCAAACACAATACCAAACACAACAACAACAAGCCCAACAACAAGCATTGTCGGCACAACAACAAAATGACCAACAACAAGTGTTGTTGCCTCAACAACAAATGAAGGCATTACTCCCTCAACAAATATTGCAATAGATTCCCACCACAATCATTGAAAATGATGATCAATATCCTTTGACCAATGATCATGTTGAAAATGTCTCTACATCACCTAATGAGTTAGAGGACATATCTCAAGAATTTATTCCAAATCATGTTCAACATCTTTCACCAAGGTCTAGCAATGATCCTTTCAAAAATATATGGACATCCTTTAACCTCATGAAATTTGAGAAACTTCCTATGCCTAATGAAGATATCTAAGAACCCTTTATAAGAATCCATTCTTTGAAATTGACCCATGTCAAGAACTTGATCCAAAGCATGTCGAAAGAAATTCCAAAATCATTTGAGATCAAGAATTTGTATCTCCAAGCTACTACAATGATATAATGGACACCCTCCTATCTATACAAGATGATTACACCCACATAGCACATACTCATCCATCTACCCATGAGATGCTTTCCTTGGATGGACACGTAGATGATCTTTATTCAGAATATGATTCATTTACTCTTGACATTATTGCACAAAAAGAGTAGGATATTGATTCCTACAGTCAAATTCAGTTGTCAAGATCAAGATCAAATATATTTGAATATGAAGATATCCAGTATTATCCACTCAAGGGAACATGTCAGACAAAACATGATATTCCAAAGTTAGCAGAGAAACAAATTGAAATAACGTCATCTGTAGTGATAATTTATCAAAGAATGCATTTTGAACAAGAAATCTAAAAATAGGGAGAATCAAAGAACAAAGATGCTAATACCACCATACTAGGGGAAACTTCATCTGAAGAAGACATCAACATAGGGAGCATGAAGCATCCTTATGATGAAACCAATGCCAATACTACAACCATCCACATCACGAATCTTCATACACCCATCACCCCATCCACGAATTGGGACCAACATCAAAAGGGATATTTGGATCAAAGAATGAAGAACATTATCAAAGAAAAATAAGATAAGAAGCATATGAAACAAATCAAATACATATGGATACTAAAAAATAGAAAGAAATATAATCCCTATCAAACTCCATTAGTCAAAGATGTTAGAGTAATTGGACATTTACTTTATTAATTAAACAATATTTGTTTAATTACGTAAAGTTTCCTTTTAACTCTTTTTCACTTAAGCTAACATTAGGTACATAATAATTAATTGTTTTATTAATTATTATTGTGCAAGCCTAGGGTTTTCCTTTTTAGGGTTTTCATCTATATGTAGTTGAAAACTATCTTTTGTATCATAATTCATTTTACATTTTCAGGTGAATACATTGCTCCACATTCTTGAGCATTTCTTTTGTTGCTTCTCTTTGTTTCTCCTTGTAATAGGTTATTTGCTTGCAAAGATCTTTTGGACTTCTGTGGTGTTGTATCTTCTCAACTCCAACATGGTATCAGAGCTTCAGATTTGCAGCTGCTTGTTCTTGTTTTGAGATTTTGCATTGGAAGCAAATCTAGGGTTCTAAAGTTTTTTTTTTGGTGGATTCAGCATACTCCATTTTTTTGGTTCACTTTGGGCTCAAATGGATAGTGCCATTGGATTTGTAGCACCCAAAAACCCCTAAATTGACTGTCAAATCGTCGATTTTGGTTACAGTCATTTGGAAGGCAAAAAATTTTTTGCCCTAGGGCCGTACGGAGCAAAAAACGCACAAAAATCGGAAATTTTTTTTTTTTAAAGTTATTTTTTGGTTTATATTGTGCATGGCCAATGTTAAACCGCCATGCCGCCAGAGCGCCGCTCGGCCACCACCATTGGTGGCTACCACCGACCGCGGCCAAGCGGCCACCGCCACCCTTGCCGACCCGCCACCCGGTCTGCTCTGCCTAAGTGCCACCTAATCGCCACTAGTCGCGTTGCCTGCACGCCGCTACCTCTTGCGCGCCTGCCCCCGGTCCACCATGTTCCCTGGGGCCACCGAATTTTAAGCCCTTGAGGGCTAATTTTTTCTCTCCAACCCCCTATTATGTCATTTTTGGTCAAATGGGCATAACTTGGGCATCCTAGCTCCGTTTTTCCAACAGGAAGATGCATTGAAAAGCTGAGAATGGCACCAATCTGATGGTATAGAAATATTTTTAATTTTTTTTACCAGTCTAGATATTTTTTACCAGTCAAAGTGAGGTCTTCTTTCTTCACTTCCGGGGTCATAGAAGATGCAAACGGACTCCGTTTTTCAAACTTGAATAGGCGTTGGAAAGCTCTCAACATGCTCTATTCAGTGATGTGATCTATTTTATCAGAATTTTCACTAGGTACATGAGAATTTGTCTTGAAGTATTTTTTGCTTATGCATTGCTTCCTTCTTCTCAGTTTGTACTAGGGTTTGGGTTTATCTTTTGTGGGGGGTGTTTTTTCTCTTGCTTTTTGTCATTTATATCAGAAAACCAAAACACCAAAACTCTCAAAAATACAAACCCTTCTGCATCTTCTATTCTATTCTGAAAGATCACATAATAATAAAAAACACAAGCAGGTACAGGTGCAGGGTTTCATGGCAGACTCTTCAGTTGAGCTACTCACATCACATAACTATCACACTTGGAAGTCTCGTATGATGAGGCTACTCAGGTCACGAGGGTTATGGTCTTGTTTAGATGAGGTTCAGCCTCAGTTGCAGCGTTCTTTTGAGATTATGTAGCACAGGAACAAGATGGATGAGGCTATGGGTTTGATATGCCTGCATGTTTCAGATAGTCTTTTGTTTCACCTTGATGCTTTGCTCACTCCTTGAGCCATGTGGCTGAAGTTTGAGACACTTTTTGGGGCCATTAATGAGTTCCACGCATTACAGATTAAGGCAGAGCTGACTTCATTGTTACCTGATTCCTTCCCCACTATTGAGAACTTTTGAACAAGTTCAAAACTATCTGCTCTATTTTACAGGGTTGTGGGAAGAACAAGACAGACACATAGTGCATTTATTTGATTCTTTCGAAGCTTCATGGTCCATTTCAGATATTTGCTTCCTCCTTCTACTCCACCATGGATGGTTTGGGTGCCAATTTTACCATGACTACCTTTGATTTATTTTGTGAGCGTTTGTCTCGGGAACAGTCCCACCTTTCTCAGATGGATATGCTCTCAGGTTCAAAGAGCAAAGCATTGGTTGCTCAATCATCGAAGGGGAAACAGAAGCAAAAACCGAGGCCCAAGAAAGATTTTGCAGGTAGTGAGCATTCCTCCAAACCGCCTCCTAAGTCTGATTCTAAACCACCATTTAATCCTAAACATGGGAACTCTTCGAAGGCTGGTGAGTATTCCTCCAAGACTAAGGAGAAATCAGGAGACACTTGCAATTTCTGGGGCAAGCAAGGTCATCCAGTTTCCAGGTGTTGGAAATGATTAGAGGCTTTAGAGGAGGCCATGCAGTAGCAACACATCTCCTCACCGCCGTCTTCTTCTTCTTCCACCACAGGGAAGGGTCATGCTCTCACTACACGCGCATTGACCAATGGGTCCACTTGGATTTTAGACTCTGGTGCTTCTCACCATATGAATCACACTTAGTAGTTGGTCACTGCTCTTGCCTCTTATGGTACTTCACAAATTGCAGTGGGTGACTCTTCACAGCTTTCCATCTTGGGTTCAAGTTCTGTCTCTTTGGATGGAGGCACTCTACAGGATGTTTTGGTTGTTCCTAACATTTCGACGAACCTCTTGTCCATTTATCAGATTTTCCACACTGGCTCTGGTAAGACAGTTGAGTTCTCACCACATGATGTGGCTATTCGGGATCTCCATGATTCTGATTTGGTTGTGGCTACTAGTAGTGTTGATACTACATCTCATCTTTACAGATTTGATGGCTTTGCGCCTTCTGAGGGTATAGGTTCATCTCTTATAGCACATGCAGATTCAGTGAGTCAGCTTTGGCATGAGTTTTTGGGCCATGTCAATTATAGATATCTTCAGTAGATGAGTACACAGTCACTTGTTCTTGGTCTTCCATGGATTTCCTACACTGACGGTGTTTGTCATGGTTGTGTGCTTGGCAAGCATCACAAGGATCCCTTTCCGAAGGGAAGTACCACTTGTGCTTTGGCACCCTTGGAGTTGATTCATAGTGACCTCATGTCATTTCCCACTCCTTCTTTTTCAGGGGCCAAGTATGTACTCACATTCATTGATGACTTCTCCAGACGCACATGGTTGTACTTTCTTAAGTACAAGTCTGATGTCTTTGATTCCTTTCGTGTCTTCAAGACATTTTTAGAGAAGCAGTCTGGTCTCTCTATCCGGCGGATACGTACAGATAATGGGGGGGAGTATGTGAATCAGGATTTCAGAGATTTTTGCACTGAGCATGGTTTATAGCATCAGTTTTCTATTCCCTACACCCCTAAGCAGAATGGTATCGCTGAGCGAAAGAATAGAACTTTACGGGAGATGGCTAATTGTATGATTCAGTCTAGGTCCATGGATTCATCTTTTTGGGCTGAGGCAGTCAATTGTGCCAACTATATTCAGAATCGGATGCCTCACAAGGTGATTCAACATATGACTCCTGAGGAGGATTGGTCTCATGACAAGCCTGATATTTCATCATTTTAAGTATTTGGTAGTGAGGCATGGGCTTTTATTCCCAATGCTCAGAGGAGAGATATGGAGCGAAAGAGTCGACCCCTCATATTTGTCAGCTACTGTGAGGATGTTAAGGCGTACAGGTTATTTGATCCTAATTCCGGAGAGGTCTTGTTTCGATGGGATGTTCAGTTTGATGAGCACCTTCCTCCAGTTGATACCCTGTCTCCAGTGTCCACTTCACTACCTACTCCACCCTCTATAGCTCTTCAGGATTATTTTGAGGATTCTGATGAGGATATTGATGATCCCCCATCTCCACCTCAGAGGCCCAAATGGGCTCACTTTACTATTGAGGCAGCAAGATCTATGGCCAGTGATCCTTCAGACACTCGTCGCACTCGTTCTCATACTATGGGTTCTAGTCTTTTGACTCATGCTCTTTTAGAGGATCCTCAGAGATTTTCAGAGCTGACAAGTCACCCTGAGTGGGATAGTGCCATGGAGGAAGAGTATTCTTCTTTGATGAGGAATAATACATGGGATCTCTATCCTCTTCCTAAGGGCAGAAAGATGGTTCGGTACCAATGGTTGTATCACACCAAGTATGCTGCTGATGGTTCTATTGATAAGTACAAAGCACGTCTTGTTGCGAAGGGTTTCTCACAGGTTGAGGGTATTGATTACTCCGAGACATTTGCCCCTGTTGCCAAGATGAATTCTATTCGCTTTGTATTATCACTTGCAGCTTCTAGAGGATGGCTCATTTTTCAGATGGATGTGAAGTGTGCCTTCTCACATGGTGACCTATAGGAGGAGATCTATATGGAGCAGCCTCAGGGATTTGTTCATGATTTTTCTTTGGTTTGCAGACTTTAGCGTTCATTATATGGTCTCAAACAAGCCCCTCGGGCTTGGTATGAGAAGATGGACTCTTTTTTGCTCTCCACTGGTTTCACTCATTGTCATTCTGATCACACAGTCTATATTCAGCATCTTGAGGGTGAGATCCTAATTCTTGTGCTATATTTTGATGATCTTCTCATCACAAGTAGCTCATCCTCTATGATTCAAAATTCTCAGCTAGCCTTGATGGAGCAGTTTGAGATGATAGATCTTGGCCTTCTGCACTATTTCTTTGGTCTTCAAGTGATTTAGTCTTCAGAGGGGATCTCCATTTACCAGTAGAAGTATTTTTTTGATATGCTTCAGTGCTTTGGCATGCTTGATCGCAAGCCTGCCCCCACACCTTTTCAGTCAGGAGTTGTTTTGACTACTACTTGCCCCACTCCTTCAGTAGATGCTACACTTTATAGGCAGTTGGTTGGTAGTTTGTTGTACCTGACTCACACTTGTCCTGATCTTTCCTTTGCGGTTGGTCTTGTTTCTCGATTCTCACATGATCCTCATGAGAGTCATTGGCAAGCTTCCAAGCATATTTTGAGGTACATTCAGGGCACCACTTCATATGGAATTCACTACACACTAGGGGATCCTCACATTGTTGGCTACACTGACTCAGATTGCGCTGGTGATGTCAATCATCGGAAGTCTACTTCTGGCTTTGTTTTTTGTCTTGGCTCTAGTCCTATCACATGGTCGTGCAAGAAGCAGACTACTCATGCATTATCATCTACAGAGGCTGAGTACCGAGCTACAGTGCTCGCTAGTCAGGAGATTTTATGGCTTCGTGAGTTGCTGACTGAGTTTGGTCTTCCTCCTGATAGTCCCACTATTCTTTGGTGTGACAATCAGAGTGCTATACACATTTCACACAACCCAGTGGAGCATCAGCGGACGAAGCACATTGAGCTTCATATGCATTTCATCAGACAGTTGATTCAGGATGGTTCTCTCATCTTGGAGTATGTTCCCACTGCCGAGCAGGTTGCAGACATCTTCATGAAACCTTTTGCATCTCCGCGCTATCTTCAGTTGCGCTCTATGCTTGGGGTGAAGGAAGTTGTCCTTGGGGGGTCTTTATGAGGCCTTCCTTCCTTCATGTTTCTTTCAGCATGTTGTTCTATCTCTTTTTGGAGAGGAGTTTTTTCCATTGGGTTTTCTCCTTTTCTCCGTTTCATAGAGATTTCATTGTACTTGGGTACTTGATCTGGCCTTGTTGCCGGGACCCTTTGCTTTTGCTTTCAGTAGCTTCTTCTAGGTTTTAGCTTCTCCCTATGTCTATCTTAAGGGGGGGTGTTAGAGTAATTGGACATTTACTTTATTAATTAAACAATATTTGTTTAATTTGTAAAGTTTCCTTTTAACTTTTTTTCACTTAAGCTAACATTAGGTACATAATAATTAATTACTTTATTAATTATTATTGTGCAAGCCTAGGGTTTTCTTTTTTAGGGTTTTCATCTATATGTAGTTGAAAACTATCTTTTGTATCATAATTCATTTTACATTTTTAGGTGAATACATTGCTCCACATTCTTGAGCATTTCTTTTGTTGCTTCTCTTTGTTTCTCCTTGTAACAGGTTATTTGCTTGCAAAGATCTTTTGGACTTCTGTGGTATTGTATCTTCTCAACTCCAACAAAAGAAACTATTGGGAAAAATAAAAAAGGGAAAAGTATGCATCAAATATGTCCATAGAGGAAAAATTAGGATTCTCAAGAAACATAAAAAATATCTCAAGAAGTTGGTCCTAATTCCACGGACACTTCCATATCCACCCATCATTGCTCATCTTCCCAAGTTTGGAGATTCAAAGGTTCCAAACTATCAACCAATCCATATTTTATTCCTAAACACACTCCACCATCCATGCCTCCATGCATAATATCCAATTCTCACATTTACCATGTTTTGGTGATGACCCTTCATCATAAGGATTCAAAAGGCACTCTATCATAATGTGCACACAAAGATAGAGTTAACTCTAGTATCAACAAAGCAGATCAAAATTATAAAAAGTTGCATTCAAGTGCATGCATCTTAGCAAAGAAAATTCTTCAAGAAAGATATTGATGGCACATTATTACAAAAGAATCTACATTGACATAACCAAGTGTTTCAATAGGAGCTTAAAATCTTTCAGCATAAAATCTAAAAAAATTCAAAAAAA
This sequence comes from Sequoiadendron giganteum, assembly GCA_007115665.2. Classification (NCBI taxonomy): domain Eukaryota; kingdom Viridiplantae; phylum Streptophyta; class Pinopsida; order Cupressales; family Cupressaceae; genus Sequoiadendron; species Sequoiadendron giganteum. Next base: position 279,564,923 of record CM021102.1, on the reverse strand, counting down.
GGATTGAAAACAATAAAGAGAAAAATTGTCCTCTAGTGAAAACCACTTCGGTGGCACTTTGGGCTAGTACCATGATGAAAACTTGGAAAATAGGCATCATGTGTATAATCAGGCATCTACATGCACCATTTTAGGAGAAAGAATCTTATTGCATCCATAATAAAGCCAACATTCCATCCATATCATTCCTTCATCCATGAACCATTTATCCAATCCATGTTCATATATCTACATCCATCTTCCAAATTATCTTGATCATGACCAAGTTTGGTGCAAACTTCACACTTTCTTATGGTAAACATCTTTGCATGGGTCATTTTCATTGATCCTATCCTACCCAAACATTATCTAAAGCCTTGAAGCATTATCCAAATGAACATCCACTATATGAACCCCTTATCTTATCACAAGATAATCCTTGGCATCCTTTGCATGCTTACCATACCTATCCATACACCCATTCAAGCATCCATCCATGGCCTTCAAACATTGCTAGACATTGGGGCTAGATGTTTACATCTTTCTTTAGGAATAAATCTTAATCTATATCCTCCAACTTATGTGGTGATCTGAACATTGGAAAATGTAAAATCAAATTTGTCAAGAATTTGTGAGCCAAAAGCTAAATCACTAGCCTATGGCATATTTTGATGAGATGAAATTCCTTATCAAGCTTTATCGTTCATCTAACATCAATAAAAAATCAATATCAGTTGCACCTAATGTGTACTTTAGTGTCATTGCTACATCAAATCATTCAAAACAATTTTGTTCTAAATCAAGCTTCATCAATCTTGATCAATCAAAATTAGTCAATCCCTCATCATCTCGGGATATCCTTCCCAATCCTTATGTTTCTTAACACTATCCTTGCATTTTTGTGTATCTTCAACAATGTTATCATCATGAATTCATCATCATTGCGGGATATCCTTCCCAATCCTTGTGTTGCTTAACACTATCCTTGCATTGTTGTGTATCCTCAACAATGTTATCATCATCAATCCATTGATCCGATCAATCAACCTTAGCTTGGTTTTCAAAAACATCTTAAAGCGGAGCACTGATATAATCACATATCCATATCCAAATCATCAAAATGTGTGAAAATCCAAAAGCATCCAGACCATATCAAAATCCAAAAAATTTTAAAAATCTGAAAAATAAAAATAGAGTCATTCATCTGAACTACGTTGTCTCTGAGCTTGAACATAGGCAAGGTTGATCTTTGATCATTCTCCAAGACACCCTAGGTGAATCCTTTAGATTTCCATTGTAATGGAAATTTGTTTTCCCATCTTTCTCATCATTGAATCGATTATGTTGTCAGTCGAACTGCGTGGTCTCTGCGTGTATAATGTAGGCAAGGAAAATCTATGGATTAGCTCTTGAGACCCCTACGATAGGTCTTTAAGTTAGTCTCTTGGTCTAGATCTCAAAAATACCAAAAACAACCTCAAAACATTTGAAAAAATGGAAAATGGTGCATCTGCCTCATCTCGCTTTCACCTGCAATAATCATCATTCCTAATAAATCAATCGTTGCCTTCATCCTTTGGTGACTTAGTTAGAAGTAAGTCTAGCAGGTTCAAAAGTGAAAACGTAATCATCAAATTCTCAAGTGTCGGTCAATAAGCAAGAAATTTGGTCAGCTCAGAGTATCAATAGCTTATCATCCAATAAATCTCATCAAAACCCTGATCACAACATGTCCTAGGATGCATCCTTCCTACACTAAACATCAACATCAGGTATCACCTTAGTTTAGCCTTGGCTAGCTATACCAAGAACATTAGCTTGTTTGTTTACTTCATTTGGTATTTTTGACTTATCTTATTTTGTGCTCATTCCAAGGACCTCTCAATGATGCCTAAACAAAATAGGTTTAGAGAGAAAGGAATGGGGAAACAGTCATTATCTTTTATATTTACTGTGCTTTTTGGATACTCTTGTAAAACTACTTATTTCATGCATACCTTGTTTGGTTTGTACGTAAGATGTTCTGGGTGTCTTGTTGACCACATAGGAAGGATTTCTTTTTTATGTTCTAGTCCAGGATGTTTAGAATGTTTGAACTACATCTTGAATAAGGTTTCATATACTAAGTGTGAACATGAATACTCCTATCTGATTGACGAGTCAAATTCCATCACACTAGGTACCATGACATCCTAGTTCTTTATACCTTGATGCATTGTACTTATGTATGTTATCAAACATAAAGTAATTGGCCCTTTGAAAATCCTGACTCTTGGTAAGAAAAACATCAACATTTAATGACTTGTTGGATCTCTTTTCTTCTATCTTCTTTCCATACTAACATTGTACCACGACAGTTAATCAGAACATTGCAAATGCATCTGCCCTGCATCCATAAAATCATTAACATAAGTGAATAGAATATCATATAGATCATACCAAATCATATCATCTCACATTATCATCATCTTAAGTTGTGAGGAATGATATAAATTTTTTATTCTAAGTATCTTAAGAAATCATTGCATTATATTCATTTCATATCATACATTACACAAATCATTAAGGGCATAATAGAAATCATTAGCATCCATTATCATTACATAATCATTTGTATACATTGCATCCATAAGATCATCATCAAAATGCATAGAAAAATATAAAAAATAAATGCATCCATAATCATCATTGCATCATGTAGAAAAATGCATCATATTGCATGACTATAAAGAAAAAAAAGTTCATAACATCTCATAGCACATAGGAAATTAAAATGCATTCACACATCATACATCATAGAACATCTCATAAATAGGATCATCTCATATATATCATAAAAAATGTACAACTATCATGGTACAAGGAATCAGATCAAGTGTCTACATCAAAGTACATGATACAATAGGGGAAATAATTAGAGCTCATGGATCAAAAATTCAAAACTATCTATGATCAAAGGGCTAGCCCTGCTGGCAGTTGCCCTCTCCTGCCTGCCTCTCACCATGGTCCTTGAGAGGCCTCATCCTAGTTTGCTGTGAAAAATCTGGCACTCGACTAGCTAGTGGAACTGCCTGCCTATAGTGTTGTCTATAATACTCAACCTCTTTGACCACCTCTTGGTATGCCCTCAATGATACTATTTGGCCCTGGGAGGATGAGGTTGTACTCTCTAACTGTCTCCTCTAGCTGATCTTCTGATCCCTCTCAGAATGGGACTGTTCCCTCTTAGCAGTAACAACCAATACTTGCTGGTGAGCCTAGTCTCGTTCAACCATCAAAACCTATATCTTTCCCTGAATTTGTTGGATCAGGGCATCCCTATGGTCTGGCAGTGTGGGTAGCTACTATTGCGGTACCTGATCTTGGAGTGGGCCTGACCATGCCTAGTCTCACAGTGGTCCCTGGTCTAGTAGTGGTGTTTGATGTGGAGGAGGGCCACCTCCTCCCCTGTCCCCATCACCATCTCTGTCACCATTGCCTCTGCCCCTGTCGATTGATTTTCCTCTCAACCTGCATCATGGAAGAACTATACTTGGAACTGTCAATCTAAGAGGAGGCTTGAACCAAGCTTTGTAATCCTGGGTCACCCCTGCATCTATTGGCGCCTGATCATATGGCCATGGCCTGGCCACTAGCTCCCTGAGTGAGGCTATTACCTCTAGTGCTAGAATCGGCTAACCCCATGCTATCTCTTATGTTTTACAAGAGAAGATCACCATGTACTGATCTTTTGGTCTATCTTGAACATCACCGAACTAGCGGGCCACCCTATCTGGAAGATACTGCTCTATCACGGTGTACTCTTGACCCTGCATCCATCTATCCTACCGAGCAAATAAAAACTACTCAAGATCATCATACCATGGGCCTATATCCATCTAGGGCCTCCAAAAAAACTCTTGCATCTCATCGAGAGCTCGCTGCCAATGGGCGATGCATGCTATGCCTCTACGAGTAAAGCAAATTTGGGCTCCCCCATATCGCCAACAACAAGATCATCAATATCTAAAGCAATCGATGTGACATTTAGATGGAGCAGTGGAATCCGTTCCCATGCCTAGATGTGCAACAAAGTAACTCCATCCTCGAGGGCCCTACTATCAAGATACACAAACTCATGCAAATCCGTGTATAAGGAATCCAACATCACTAGCCCCCAAGCAAAGCACTCCTTGCGGATGACCATTCGCTCCCATGCCAGTCCCCAACCTAGACTAAATTATTGGCCCCACTGATCTGGTGCCACAAGACTTGAAATGATGGCTACAAAAATCAACTTGTAGGTGGGTACTACGCCCTGGTATCTCTCCATCAAAAAAATGGATCTCATCAAAACCCATCACATCAAAGCAAGCATCCCTACCTACATCTGGATCATAAATAACTCTAGATCCATGGATGAGCAGTCGTAGCATGTGCTAGACATCCTTGAGTGTGATGGTGGCCTCTCTAGTAGGAAGATGGAAAGAAGAGGTATCATTGTGCCACCGCTTGGCCAAAGCTATCATCATCCCCAAGTGGGTCCGAACAGGATGAACATATGCAATGAACCAAAGGCTGAGCATACCAAGCTATTCCTAAAGGAATATGTGCATACCCTATAATATCTACAACACCAGCCATTGGTGCTCCCTTGAGTGAAGTATATTGAGGTCCTTCTGCACAATGGAAACCATTATGTTAAGCCTCATTATAAAATTTTCCTTCACATCCACTTTTTGCATTTGAAACAAAAAATGTGGTACAATTTGTATAGTTCTAAACTACGCCACCATGATGTATTTTGACAAACTCTAAATTCCAAAGTGCACCGCACTATCTGATTTGCATGTGCAGATAACTTTGGGATCAAATTCTAAGTCCAAAACTATGTCGCGCAGCCCGATTTGCATATGCGGTTGAGTTTGGCCGAAAACCTTGATTCTCCAAAGTGGCCCACAACGGTGCTATTTTCATATGTGGCATAGTTTGAGGTCGTGCGGTGCTGATTGAGCATTTGGAGTGGATTTATATAGCACCACTTGACCTAAAGTTGACTTGGACCCTATTAAATGCACGTAAAATGAAAAAATTAAAAGTCAAGATAGCGGTACATACCATGGGTCCTGCGTTGGCTAGCCACTGGTGCACTCATACCCTCTTTGACACGTGCCTAGGAAGTTGTCATTGCACCATCTTGATCAGGACTCAAAGCTCAAGGTGCAAAAATTTCTAAAGGCTAAGTGTGCAAATGAATTGAAAGTGACCCCTCAAGGTCTATTTAAGCCTACAAATTAGGGTTTTTTGACCTAATTTGACCATCTAGCTAGGGTTTTGGTCCCCCGACTTGATTTTTTCCCAATTGAGGGCCATGTTGCATCTTTTTTTGGCATTTTAATGCACTTTTTGCCATCCTAGAGCATTTTTGGACCTGTCAGGCACCTTGTCCTCTTTTTTTTTTCTTGCGAGATCATCCAAAAATCAAAATTTTTGTTTGATCTCTCGAGGGGGCAATATACTAGCTTAATCCTATTGACTAGGGCAGCATAGCGGCATCTGAAAAATTGATTTTTTTGAACTTTTGATCACAGTAGTTTATTCTTTGATCTAATACAACAAGTGCATTGCTTCAAAGTGGGGCAAAATGTAGACATGGAAAATTGACCGACACACTTGATCCTGATTACTAACATCATTTATTCCTGAATCATACTCTTAGCTTATCATCACCTTTCATCCCTTAATTAAATGAATCATTATTTATTTAATTAGGTCTTTCTCCTATGCTGATTAAATTAATCAATTTAATTCAATCAATCCTCTTTCTCTATTCATTTAAATAATTCATTTTATTTAAATTAAATCTCTAAAGTCTTCTTATTAAATTGAATAAATTAAACCTTATTTTATTTAGTCTAACATTATCCCCTTAGTTAAATAAATCAAAAAATTATTTAATTAAACCCTTCCTCTCAATTTGATTTAAATCAATGCCTAAATTTAAGTCTAAATTGTCACATTTCCTAATTCCTCATTAAATTAATTAGGATTTAATTAATTTAATCCTAAATCATGTCACACTCTCTAGAGTATGCAACTTTCAAAATAAATCAATTACTTTGATTTATTAAATTACCTATTTTATCTCAACATGGAATAAGAGAGGAATATTCCCTCAAATTTGAATTCAAATCCAAGTGGATTTGTCGTTCCAACAAAGCATTCACTCCTCTTACATGTCCTTGTGCATTGAGTCAAGTGGCGTTTATTTCATTCTTTTTTCCCTCTCACATGTCATTTCCTCAATTTCAAATTCCACCTAATATCATTTATTGGCACTTTGATCAAAATGTGCACAACCTTCACCCATTCACATCTTGACAACTGGCACTTGGCCATTGGATATTGAATGATCCCACATTGCTCATTCTTCCAATTTGAAATATATAAATGAGAGACACTTACTCTCATTCTTCATCCACAAGTTGAATGAAAAGTTACTCTCCTCACATTGAGAGCTAATTTTATCCATTTCATATCAAGTGTTCATCATTTTATGGTTTCATAACTAGGTTATGCCAAAATTTCATCAAGGAGCTTCAACCATCATCAAATCATCAAAGAGCTTACAAAATATTTGGGAAAGGGCCAATTTCTACACATAATTGGCACTAGCTCCCCCATGGGATCAAGTGTTTGCATTGCTTAATTAGGATTTCATTTATCTTTTATGTTTCGTTCTTCATTTGGATATTATTGAGCATTGTAAATGGATTTCATGGGGAATCCTTGTCTTGACTTGCATATTGATCTAACATTATTCTTGTTTTCCATGTTTGTGCAAGTATAGGATTGGGTTTCACAATAGGGAATGAAAGGGGAAACTATGTTGAGAATAGTATAAGACACCACCCCTTTAGAGGCAGTTATGATGACCATGCATTTAGCCATGCTCACCCATGCAACTATTAAAGGAGTGGAGGGAAAACTCAAAGAGTGTGAGAAGGAGAAAAATTTCTTGAATGATGAAGCTAATAAACTATTCATGTAAAATATCATTCAAAAAGAGTAGGTAACAGGGGCAGGAACTTCACAGAGCAAGAAGATGGTGTTATATAAGCTTCCTAGTGCTTCAATAGATGTTGTACGTAAAATTTTCATTGAACAAATGAAGGCGCTTGAGAAGGAAGTAGATGAAATGAAGAAAGCCATCAATAAAGCCCATGAGGAAGTAAAGAGGCAATTATGTGACGTTATAGAAAATATTTTGGAGCATAGGGTAAAGTTGATTAAAGATAAATTGGGAAGTGTGCATGATAGTTATAAATCACTTCAGCGGGCTATTGATCTGATAAAAGAACATATGCTAGTATTGGATACCCTATTCAAATGGTGGTAGCCTATACATCACACTCTATATAAATTTTGTTAGGTTCTACAAAGGAGTATTGATGCTTCTACAACATTGAAACCGACTGAACAAATAGTGAAGATGATTATTGATGAATTTCATTATATACAAGGGAAAGACAAAAGGGTAAAGGCTTGACTGGATTAATTCCACACCTTGAAGTAGTGGTACATACTATAAATAACAAAATAAGATGATCATTTGAGAGATTTTGATGAGTGGAATAAGGAGTTTGGTCAGATTGCTCATAGGTGCATTACCCACATATAGGAGAATGTGGATACAAATCTCCACAAGCTTAATCTCATTCTAGATGGATTAATTGATTTCCATGTTGGATACCTAAATTTTTCTAATGATGCAAAGGAACTAATAGAAAATTAGTAGAAAACTCATTTTGCAAACATAGCGAAGATCCAAGAGTGAAAATGACAATCAGAATTTGCAATACATCAATGGGAGGAGAAATATTTGGCTTTTGAGGAGTAGGTTAGTGGGATAAGAATATTTGGATATTTATCATAGGGGTGAAGGCTTTGCTAGATCAGTGATCATGGGAATTTTACATTTATTAATGGATTTCGAACATCTAAGTTTCCTAAGTCTTGTTTATTTATTTAATTATGTTGATAAAGTGAATAGTTAAGTGATGAGGTGTAATTTTGAACCATCGCCTCATTTTGTAAAAGGTTTTTTAGATTTTTTCTTCTGGTGCAATCATTGTAGGAGGTTCCTTGAGGAGAAAAATATGGACCATGCAACAAGAGTCACATAATAGAAGCAATACAGAACATGGATGCAAATGCAGATACAAATATTCTTATTATTAGAAATGTCGATTACATATAGCTGACCACATCTAGGCTTACAGATTTAGCTCACAGGCCTGATACAACATGATCAAAATGTAGTTCTCATGTGAGAAAAAATCTTACAGATCAAATTTTATATACATCTTATTCTACTTGGTCTTGATTGATTACTATCCTTATGATTCATTACAAGATTTATATCATATCCATGGGTCAAGAAACATTCACGTCGGCCAAAGATCATTACAATCTCTAATAAAGGAAATGTAATGTGTGCAAGAATAGGTTAGCCTCAAATTTGAATTTATTCCATGATAGATGCATATGATGAAGTGTGGACCTAAAATCAAGGTTAAGGACACTCCACAGAATAATTTGAAACACACCTTGAGGATCCACAATCGATCAACTAACCGTTAGGTTTTGAAATTATTTTGGGGCCAGTTCCAAAACTATCACTCAATCTGAAAGCGATAACCTATCGAAAAAGGATCCAATAGAGTTGAAAAATTGGAGTAAGGTAATTGAACACATCCATGATGAAACCATAGATCCATGAGTTCTGGTGAGAAAACATGAAGAAATATCAGATCTACCAACTTGAACAAGAACAAAAATTGAATGAAAAATATTTTTGGTTGATGCAAGATTGCTAAGAACCAAGGATATTCCTACATCAGACATCCGAGGTTAATGAAACGTGAGTCCCTCACTTTTTTGGGGCCAAAGGGAAAACAATTAGGTCTAACTCAGCCTAAAAAATCCAAGAAGAATCCTCCACTGGTCTACCTTTCCTCTTCACCAAATATTCTTTTAAGTCTTCCACGAGTCTTTCTCCCATCTCTGACATCCAAAATCTCTTTTATCCCATCTGATTGTTTTTTAGGAAGTTGTTCTTCCAATTTCTCTTTACTGTCTTCACTAAATTATGCTTCATGGTACTGATGAAGATCCACAATGTTGAATATAGGTGATATGCCCATTTTATTTGGTAACTCTACTTCATATGCATTTCCTGAATCTAACTTCTTCAAAATCCTATAGGGTCCAAACTTCCTCATCTTGAGCTTATTGTATGTGCCAAGTGGGAATCTTTCCTTCCTCAAATATACCATTACTTCATCTCCAACTCTGAACTCCTTATGTCTCCTCTTTTCATCTACTCACTCCTTGTATTTTCAGTTCATATCTTCCAAATGCTACTTCAGTTGATTATGCACTTTGTTCATATGTTCTACAAATTCCTCTGCTTCTTCACTCCTTTTATCTTCTTTACTGATGTCACACAATTTTGATATACCTCTAGGATGAACTCCAGTAATAATCTCAAAAGGTGTATTTCTTGTATTTTTGTTCACTAAATTATTGTAAGAAAAATCTGCTTGAGCAAGGACTAAATCCCAACTTCCAGTCTTCTCTCCAACCAAACATTTTAGCAAATTTCCCAAACTCATGTTCACTACCTCTGTCTATCCAGCAATCTATGGGTGAAAAGTAGAACTGAACTTCAAATATGTCTTTAACTTCTTCTATAGTGTCCTCCAAAATTAACCAATAAACTTTGTATCTTTGTCTAAAACAATACTCCTAGGTAATCCATGCAATCTGACCACTTCCCTGAAAAACAAGTCTACTACATGTACTACATTTGTTGTCATCTTACAAGGTATGAAATGCACCATCTTGGAAAATCTATCTACCACCACAAATATAGAATCATTACCTCTTTGTGTCTTAGGAAAACCAAGTATGAAATCCATACTGATATCCTCCCAAGGTCTTTTTGGAACTATCAAAGGTTTATATAATCCAACATTCTGACTACTTCCTTTTGCAACTTGTCAAACTCTACAAATTTGCATAAATTTCCTAACATCCTTATGAATCTATGGCCAAAAGTAGTTCTCACTTACCAATTCTACTATCTTATCAATTCCAAAGTGTGTTGGCAATCCTCCACTATGTTTCTCTTTCACCAAGTTATCCCTCATTGAACTTTGGCGTATACACAACCAATTTTATCTAAACAACATATCTTCCTGAATGAAATAATCCCACCGCTAACTTATATCCTCCAAAACTAGTTCTTTACATTCTCTCCAAGGTTCTGCAAAATTTGGGTCTTCCTCATACAAGTTATTCAATTCATCAAAGCCCAATACCTCCATTCTCATATGTGTCAATAAATTCCTTCTCCTACTCCAAGCATCAACAAATCTATTTCACATTCCACTCCTATGTTTTAAAACAAAAGTATAACTCTGTAAGAATTCCACCCATCTCATGTGTTTTTGAGTCAAATTACCTTGACTATTCAAGTATTCCAAAGCCTGATGATTGGTATACAACAAAAAATCCTTAGAAAACAAGTAATTTCTCCACTTATTCAAGGCTTGAACTATGGCATAAACTCCTGATCATAGACTGAATACCTTTTCCTTGCATCATTCAACTTATCACTAAAATAAGCTACTAGTCTTCCTTCTTGACTTAACACTACTCCAATTGCATTTCCACTCACATCAAAGTCTACCTGAAATACCTTACTAAAGTCTAGTAAAGCCAACATAGGTTGCTCAATCACCTTCTATTTTAACAAATCAAAAATTTTGTCTGCTCCAAATATCCATCTAAAATCCTACCTATCTCCTATCATTGTTTATGCCATAGGACTACAAATAGAACTAAAATTCCTAATGAGCTTTCAATAGAAACTAGCCAATCCATGAAATGATCTTATCTCTCCAATGCTTTTAGGTGTAGGCCATTCAAAAATTGCTCTTACCTTCTCAGGATCCATCTTCAATCCATTCATAGATATTAAAAACCCAAGATATACCAATTCTTCCTTCATAAAGCTACACTTCTTGATGTCTATCAACAACTGCTCTTCCCTCAACCTTTGCAAAGCTTGTCTTATATGTAACAAATTTTCTTCTCTAGTCTTACTAAAAATCAAGATTTCATCCAAATAGACAATCACAAAATTACCCAAGAATATCTTCAATACTTCATTCACCAACCTCATGAAAGTACTAGGTGCATTTTTTAGTCCAAAAGGAATCACCGACCACTCATACAATCCTTCATTTATCTTGAATGTTGTCTTCCATTCATCCCCTTCTCTGATTTTGATCTGATGATATCCACTCTTCAAATCTATCTTTGTAAAGTATTTAGCTCCACTCAAAAAATCCATGATGTCATCCATCTGGGGCAAAGGAAATCTATACTTCACTGTGATCATGTTTATGGTAGTAGATTATGTACACATCCTCCATTCTCCATCCTTCTTAGGTGCTAGCACTATAGGTACTACACAAGGGATTAAGCTTTCTTTGATCAAACCTTTTCTCAACAACTCTTCCACTTGTCTGTTCAATTATTCATTCTCTGCCAATGTCATTTGGTGTGTTGCTTTATTAGGTAAACTAGCTCCAAGAATCAGATCCATGCAATGACTAATACTCCTTACAGGTGGCAATCCATCAGGTACATTATCTGAAATGATAGCTTCATATTCTGCCAACAATTCCTTTATCTCCTCAAGTTGTCCTACATGATTCAAGTCTTCCACCTTCTTAGGCACCAAGAGTGCATAAAACATGTTCTCATGACTCAGTCCATCCAGATATATCCACCCATCAACCAAACAAATTCTAGCAGTTGTGAAAACCTCAACTTTAGGAACATCTTTAAGGGTAACAAAGTCTGCTTCATCTCATTAGCAACAATAGTGTATATGTTCTTCTTTCCATCATGATTATCCTATCTATCATAAGTTCTTCACAAAAAACTATGGCATACATCCATAGGCATGATATAACGCAAAACTTCATCATGATAATTTCATATCTTCAATTTCACCAAACATTGGTGACTTACTAGTATCTTATGCTCATCTTGAATCCAAGCTATCTAATAGGTCTTCAATTGTTTCAATATTTCCAACTTTAATTTGGTCACCATTTCTTCAAAATCAAGGTTATCTGAGCTTCCACTATCAATAATTACTTTAAAAAATTTACTAGCTACCTTACATCTAGTTTAGAACAAATTATTTCTCTACAACGGTTCCTTCTCCAATTCACTTTGTCACAATACTCCTTGATTCACCAACAATTCTCCTTCTTTCAATTGATTAGGTAATCCAACATGATTCACCTCAATAAAAAAATTTCTTATATTGTTCTCTGTCCTTCTGCTTGTCTCTCCCTATTTTCATTTAAAGGCTCTATGTCCTTCTCTACCACATTTGAAACAAGTTCTCATGAATACTCTTTTCTCCTATCCTCTATCATCTTTTCTATATCCTTCATTTCAGTAACCACCATATCCTCCTCTTTCATAAGAGTTTCCATCATCTCTTCGGTATGAATTCTCATTCTTACTAACCTCCTTATCCTTGTCTTGATCTATAAAATATCCTCTTCCTCCTCTAATAAAATCCTTCCTTTTTGAAATCTTCCACCTCTTCCTCTCTATCTTTGCTCATATATTTTGTTTAGCTTCTCTTATGATTTTAGGGCACATTGATATGCTTCTTCCACACTCAACAATTTAATCAAACTGATCTCATCTTCTATAGATGACCTTAAACCATTTAAATATCTAGATATTTGCTCGATCTCATGCTCTGAATGTCTAGATCTGATGTTTAACTTATAGAACTCCTTAGTATAGTTTGTCACACTTGATTTGGTCTATTTCAAATTCTACAACTTTTTGAAAAAATTGATTTAATAGTCAGAAGGCATGAACTTTGTCTTCAACTTATTCACCATTTGATCCCATGATCTTATCTTCTCATTTCCTTTTCTTTGCCTATCTATGTGCAAATTTTCCCACCAAAGGGATGCATGTCATCTCAACTTTGTACAAGAAAATTTCACCTTCTTATCTTTTGGGGTACCTTCAAAATCAAAGTACTTTTCCATCTCTATTATCCAATCTAGAAATTCATCTAAATCCAACTTACCATTATAATCTAGTGGATTGAAATGTGGTTTAGTGTTTACTATGGTTAGGGCTCTTATGAACCTTTCTTCTCCCTGATCAAGGATATGTTTCTCTTCTCTTGCAACTTCTTCTTGTTCTTCTACTTATTCATCACTCACATCATAAACTAGTCGACCTCTCCTCTAGGTTGTTTAAACTATTTCCAATATAGCAACAATTCCTCTTAAAATCTACATTACAACTAGGTGTGCATTTCTAGTCACTCCATTTCTTCTCCCATTTCTTCTTCCTTCCATTTTTATACAAGTATTTTGTAGTTGTAGTTTAGATCCTCAGTTTTCCACCCCACAACAAATCTTCAATAAGACTACACAAACTCTAACGATCTTGGAAGGAATGAATATCTCTCTGATACCAATCTGGTGCAGTCATGGTAGGAGGGTCCTTGAGGAGAACAATTCAGACCGTGCAACCAAATTCACACAAAAAAAGCAACACAAATCATGGAGGAAATGTAGATAGAAATATTATTATTATTACAAATATTGATTACATATAGTCAGCCACATTTGGGCTTATATATTTGGCTCATAGGCCTAATACAAAATGATCAAAATATAGTGCTCATACGAACAAAAATATTACAGATCAAATTCTATGTACATCTTATTCTACTTGGTCCTGATTTATTACATACACATTGGCCAAAGATCATTACAATCTCCGATGAGGGAAACATAATGTGTGCACGAACAAGTCGGCCTCAATTTTGAATTTCTTCCACAGTAGATGCATATGATGAAGTGTGGACCTAAAATAAAGGTTGGGGAAACTCCATGGAACAAGAAACATTCCATGAGGATCCGCAAGCTATGGGAAGGATCAACGATCAATCAACTAGCCATTAGGTTTTGAAATTATTCCAAGGCCAGTTCAAAAACTGTCACTCAATCTAGAAGTGATAACTTGCTGGCAAAAGATACAATCAAGCTAAAAAATTGGAGTAAGGAAATTGAACATGTCCACAATGAAACCATAGATCTATGAGGTCTAGTGAGAAAACACAAAGAAATGTCAGATCTACCAACTTGAACAAGAACAAGAACAAAACAAGAACAAAAACTGAAAGAAAAATATTTTTGGTCGATGCAAGATTGGCAAGAACCAATGATGCTCCTGCATCAACTTCCCATATAAAAGGGGAAACCAAGGCCTAGTTTTGATACATCACTATCATTGTCATTAGTAGAAGTAGTTAGGTTACACATTTCATCCATTCATTTTCATATTTTTAAAAACTTATGTTATTAATGTATATCATTTGAAGCAATATAATGGAGAAGACTTCTTATATTTGGTGATCTATTCCAGTGTTCTTTTTTGTGTTGATACTCACTTATATATGTTGTTGTGCCCTCTCTAAAGTGTTTTTCTTGAATTATCTGAATCTATATGATTTTTCTAGATACATTTGATGTTATTATGTGACTATTTTGATTGGGTTCTGGTGAGAGATAATTAGAAATCCTTTCAATTAATTCATTTTAATTGGTTCCCTCAAGGATTAAAAATCCTTTTAAAATAATTAGTCTAATTGGTTTCCTTTAAGCTAAGAATTAAAAATTCCTTTCATAGCATCATAATAACTTGAGGGAATTACACTAGGATCATTAAATAAGAGTGTTGTAATGAACATACCTGCATGTTTGTACAAGGTGTAAAATCTTAAAGTTCCCAAAAATTAGAGTTAAGATGAAGAATATAATTACCTATCATACAAATTTGTCTCCATAGTCATTATCCACTCATTGAATCCATTCACCCAATAGATTAGGTGTAAGTGTGGAATGAGGTAAATAACATAAGTACACTTCTTAATATGACATTATATCAATGATTAAACAAATTGAATCAATTCAACGAAGTAATCAATTGAAAGCATCCTATTGCTCTCTATCTCCAAATATTTATTAAATCTAAATTGCTCTCAGATTGTGTAAGGATATAAGACTGTTAAAATGACTATCTGAAGAACGAGATGATGATAATATAATGCTAAATGATAAATCAATTAAACTAACATGATATTGAGGTGAAATAGATAATTGCAGCTCCAAGAGGCAGCCATTGTTGTGAAGCTTGATTGTTGAATGCTTGAATGTTGATGCCTAGATTCCTGCAGAGTAAGGGTGTAAAAGCTTGATTATCTGGATCCTTTTCTGGTTCAATGAGGCTTGTATTTATAGATTTCCTGGCTATAGAAATGCACAAAGAAAGCTTTGAGAGGCTTGGATTCAATCTGGAGGATTGAGAGAAAGATGGAGATTGTCTCTACCCATGAAAACACTAGGCAAGAGAAGAGGAAAAATTGATGGAAGAGGATTGAGAGATCAAATTCCAAATTTGTCTCCAATTTGTCTCCAAAACTTCCCGTGAAGTTTCAAAGAATTAATTGTGACAAATTTAGACATAAATTAGACATAGTTTAGACATAGGAAATCTAATTCATTTTTGAGAGAATGTAGATTGGAATATTCCTTTACGCTTAATTCAAATATTTTGATTTATTTAAATTAGGAAAAGGAAGATAAATAATTTAATAAAACAAACTATAGGATAGTCGTTTATTAAATTAATTAGAGGAATATGGTAATTAATAAATAAAGTGTTTGACCTTATTTAATTAATTTGAGAATGATGTGATAGATTGAAATAGGGATTTGATAATTAAATCGAACAATGTATTTAATTTTTTTTATTTAATTAAGATGAATTTGAAAGTGAACTTTATTGAATAAATATTTCTATTTATTTAAACAGTAGAGAAAATAGAATAATTAATCAAATAATGTTTATTTAATTAATCAGATGCTCCAGACCAATTTTAGGTGTATACATTTTTCCCCTCTTCGAAGTGATGTGTTTACGCATTGGTTCGAAGAATACTTTTGCTGCTACTTCCAGGATTGATGATTTCAAAAAATAATTTCGTATGCCCCTGACATGCCCTAGACATTGATTTTCAGATGATTGTAATTTCATGTGCCCCAGACATGATTTTCAAATGATTTGATAATGATATCCCCCCTCGGGAGATAAATTAATGATATAATGATTTTTAGAATTTTTTCGAATTTTATGATTTTCTGATGATTTTATGATGTTTCGATGATGAAATAATTTCTCTCCCAACAAATGATGAAGAAATAGAGCCCTTAGATGAGTTTTAATTAATTTCATGGATAAAATTAATCAAAATGTAATAAAAATCCACCAAAAATACCTTTCAAAAATTATAAATATGGCTAAAAGGTCATTTTCAATTCATTATTTGCTTTTTGAGTTCAAAATTCTTAGTGATAGAGATGTTTCTGCCAGCTGGAGCGAGACGCCTATTCCCTACCACACTCACCAATTCGAGTGTGTTTGATGCCACAGACAACTACCTACATATGGACCTCTGGTATGTACCCCTTGACCTCCTCGTACTTCGTGTATTTCTATTTTTTATGCATTTTAGGTCCTAGGCATGTCTAGGATAGTTTCAGTGCTTTGAAGCCGTGCTATAGTGCTTACATCCCAATGTAGCGCTTCTGGTAAATTGTCTAGCACTTTCAGTTTTAGCGCTTGCATTTAAAAATCTAGTGCTTCCAGTCAGTAAAGTAGCACTTTCAATGATTTAGCGCTTAGGAGCCTAAAGTTAGCGCTATGAAGCTGAATTTTAGCGCTTTGAGATTTTCGACGCTTTGAGTCGGTGCATTAGCGCTTTTAAGGTGTGATCTAGTGCCTCTAGTAAAGTGGCGCTTAGACAGCCTGTTTTAGCGCTTCGAAAGCCTGTTTTAGTGCTTCGGAGTGCTGAAATAGTGCTTTCATGGTTTTAGCGCTTTGGGTCCCTGTTTGAGCACTTTTAGGTGCTAAAGTAGCACTTTTGGGATTTAGTGCTTTGAATGACTGTTTTAGCGCTTCCATGATAGAATTGAAGATTTTAACTTAGTAAACTTTGATTATGTCAATTCCGATCATGTCCATTCTTCTGATTGGTATGATTGACAATCCATATTCTTGATGTTTGATTCAATGATTTAAATAAGACTAACTCTCATGATAGGTGAGAAGAAACCCCATTTATTGATGATCCTCATGATAGGCGAGGACATGATTCAATATCTAATAAATCTCATGATAGGCGAGATCTAGATAATGTTTTCATGAACCTCATGATAGGCGAGGTTTGATTCAATATCTGATAAATCTCATGATAGGCGTGATCTAGATAATGTTATCATAAACCTCATGATAGGTGAAGTTGGATGTTCACCTATGAATTTTGATCAAAAATTCATACCAAAGCTTTTGGAATAGACTTGATAGTAGAATGATGTTTGATTCCTTGACATAGTTTACTGATTGTAGATTTTTTTCTTATGATGATAGGAGGATCTGGGTACTCTCTAGATGTGTGAGAGATTTCCGTAGACTATAGATTTGATACCACATTTGACACCGGATGAGCTCTAGGTGATAGGTCAGTGTGGCCTTATGAGTTTACTAGATATGCCCCAGATTAGGATTAATCAGGGTTTGTTGACCACACTAGCTAAGAGGTGGCATAGCGATCGCAACACCTTTCACCTACCCACTAGTGAGATGACAGTCACACCAGAGGATGTGTGGCATATCTTACGCATTCTGTTCATGGGGGAGATAGTTACATATGACTCTCATGGGACCAGTAGCAAAGATGCTCTCCATTGAGTATTTTAGGATCAGGATATTGAGGGTCCGAGTGTTCGATGGCGGAGGATCGCAAACTTTTATGCGACACTAACAGTAGTGCTAGCTAGATTTATTGGAGGATTCCTTTGCCCTCATCGCAGGTCAAAGGGATTCCTTGTTGGTACATGGTACCAGATATGCATGGGGGATGTGCATGTTAGCACATCTCTATCATGATCTTCATTCCATTGTGTACTTAGGTGCACGCAGTATATCCGCAGGGGTGACCCTATTACAGATATGGGTTTGGGAGCACTTTGCTATTTGTCGATCATTTCCCATTGCAGACAGACCAGCTAGCAGGCCCTATGTTTTCTGATATAGTGGTCGATTCACGCAGGCCCAGATGGGAAAATTAGAGCATTGGAGATGAGTGTTTAATGATACAGAGACAGTGATATGGCGCCCCTACCTTGACTATGAGGAGTGGGAGGAGGATGGTGCAGTATTGGGCTTTTTGTGTGATTCTATGTATCTCATTGGTTAGGCTCCTTTTGTACTTGAGAGATTTTTGTTCCGTCGGGTTTACAGATAGTATGGCATAGTTTAGTGTATGCCACAGGGGGTAGCTCACTATGCCAGGTGATGCATGGATATTCCAGATTGGGGTCCCACATTGTCCTATGATGTTCTAGTGGAGGGATACAGAGCGTTACAACCATCTCTGTGGGACATGTGGAGAGACATATTAGAGGTAGCTGTTATAGAGGATTATGCAGCATTCTTGGCCTTGGTCCCTCATCCTCATATTACTATCCCTAATGAGCCAACACCTTTATCAGTAGAGGAGGATGTTGTAGAGGATGTCGCTAGTGGGGAGGATGATATCCCAGCAAATGAGAGCTCAGAGAGCAGTAGTTCAGATAGTGAGGATAGCAGTAGCAATGACAGTGATGGCGGGAGTGGAGGATATAGAGGACCAGGTCTAGACATTCACAGTGCACCTTCTTCCAATAGGCCTCGTAAGAGGCAGGCAGTGATAGTGCTAGTAGTAGGGCAGTAGAGATAGGTAGCTAGGCTCCAGGCACAGGTCCAGAATCTTCAAGCACAGGTCAGACACTGCAGGGGTAGTTGGTATAGGCTCGAGGCATGGTTGTGTAGACATAGACACAGATGCAGACTCAGGCACAAACTCACACACAGGCCTTAGCACAGGTATAGGGGCAGTTAGCCGATATGCAGACACAGGTTGATACCCTGACAGCTGAGTGAGACAGTGCTCGGTAGATTGTTGAGAGGGCATAGGAGAGAGTTGAGACCCTACAGAGAGTGGCTAATGGCAACTCTATAGGTGATTATATGAGAGAGGTTTTACGGGCAACCAGAGAGGCCAAGTTTTACAGAAGTTGGTATCATGATGTAGTGCCTACCGAGCACCGAGTCAGTTATGCCCCATCGAGATCTGGGCGGACTCACACATGGACAGTTAATGAGGGGGTGAGTCAGCCTCCACGCACAAATTCCAGAGATCCGGGTCCTTCACGGGGTGGTGGTGGTAGTGGTACAGGTCCTAGTAGGCCTACTCACTCTGGCAGTAATAGGTCGTAGATGCCATTTTGATCTTCATTGATGTATTTTATGATGTACCTTCTTTGTATGATGATGTATTTTTATGACTTCATTGTATAATTGACATTCATATATATATGAGATGTAGTTGATGTGATATGTTGATGGTTTCATGATTTCCATGTGATGGATGCTTTTATATGCTTTATTTGATGGGTTTATTCTAAATGTGATGATGATAAATGATGATTTATTTTAATGTAATGATGTAATGACATATGTATGTATGGATAAATGACATGTGGATATATGATGTGATGTATGGATTCTAAATGATGATTTATATGGAACTAATCTTATGATGGATGATATGATGTGATTTTATTTATTAAATGTATGGATACATGATTGTATCTATAACATAATAATAATGGTGATGTAATGATGTTCTATGATGTAGATGATAAAAGATGTGATGAAAGTGATGATGTAAATGCACGATGTATTTGATAAATGTATGTTTATTATGATGCAAAATGTGTATGGATGATGAAAATTTTAATGATGAGATAATGATGCAAATGATGATGCCATATGTTTTTGATGATTTTATGTCAAGTATACTTAGTCTCTTTTGTAGATTAGATAATCATTAATTGGAGTCCTTTATGCAACAAATACTCTATAATTAATGAATATTGATGAATGCAATCTAATTTAATCATGCAATGATATGCAAAACATATGTCATTTTATAGTCTTTTTGTGCTTGGTATCATCATAGAGCTTTATTGAATGTTGAAAATGAATACAAGTGTCAATGGTTGTGTTAATCCAACGACGACCTAAGTATTATTTTCATGATTTTTGATATTGCAATCGAACACAAGCATTGAGGTATAATTGAACTGAGATGACTTGAGCATTCATTGCGTAAACAGGCAAAGATTATCATTTGAGTGTGTGAATTCTGAATGTCATCGGTGATACATTTGCATAGCACATCCCTTGACAATTCACACATTTATATGATTATCGCACATATAGAAAACAATAAAATTATCATTCTTTTTCCTTGTTCCTCTAGTTCAATACATCACTGAGTCACTCTAAAGAAATGATAATCAAAAAGTATAATTTATCCATTGTTCACTTAGAGTGTTTCATTCATTTATCAGATTTTAGATCATCCATCCTGATTTTTGACATGTTTTTGGATTTTTGAAATTTTTGACCAAAGACCTAACCTACCAACCTATCTTAGGGGTCTTGGGGGCTGATTTAAGATTAGCCTTTCCTACGTTACATATGCAAAGACCACGTAGTTCGACTAACACAAACCTATGTTTTTGGATTTTTCCTTTTCAGAGTTTCCTATTTGACATGTTTTTGGATTTTTGATAAGGATGGTTGATTCTTCTGATAATGATGGAAATTGCATTTTGATTTTCTATCACCAGATGCAATTTATATGTTTGGATTGCCCCTAGATATCCAGATGTTGCCCCCAAGCTATGGAGTTATATGTTGACCATGTGACATGACTTGATAGTGGATGTAATGATGGCCAGACGAATGATATGATATGAATTGATACCGACCTTCAGATGAATGATCCTGACATATATCCAAATAGATGGGAAAGCTGATCTTAGAATCACATATGATGCCTATTTCCAGGTTTTCACCACATGCTTTGATTACACCCTTTGTATTTTTCCTATTTTTCCCTTTTTTTGTATTTTCTTATTTTATTTTTTTTGTATTTTTGTATTTGCCAAGATGCCTATTTGCCAGGTTTTCACCAAGGAAACAATTTTTAGAATTTGCCTCGTGCACTAGGATACTTTAAGCGTAGAATTTTTTGAGATGAATACTATTGATAGGTTCATCAAATAGATCCCCTTCTAATGTCAATAGCTGATATGCCCTTGATCCATACACTGATATGACAACAAACGGACCAAGCCAGCTAGGCTCAAATTTTCCTTTCTTCTCCCTGTCTTGTTGATTCCTAGGGTTTTCCTTTAGTACCAAGTCACCAACCTAAAAGACCCTTGGTTTCACCCTGTGATTGTAACTCCTTGACATCCTTTGTTGATAACCTGTTAGATGATTTACAGCTTGTTGATGACGCTCGTCTAGCAATCTAGATACCCTATAATCTTCATCTAAAATGATACCTCTGAGTGATACATGAAGAGATGGAATGACAACTTCAATGGGAAATATGGTTTCTAATCCATATACCAAAGTGAATGGTGTAGCTCCCATTGGTGTTCTCATGATTGTTCTATAGGACCATAGTGCAGGATTGAGTTGAACATGCCAATCACGTCCAACATCGTTAACCGTCTTTTTGAGAATTTTGAGTATGGTTTTGTTTGAGGCCTCTGCTTGGCCGTTCCCTTGAGGATAGTATGGTGTTGAAAAATGATGTTGTATGTGGAACTTTTAACATAACTCTTGAGCATCTTGATTTTTGAATGGTTGTCCATTATCTGTGATTATAGATTGAGGGATTCCATATCAACAGATGATGTAGTTCAAGATGAATGAGGAGATCTATTTCCCAGTGATGGTAGTAAGAGGTACTGCCTCTATCCACTTCATAAAGTATTCTGTAGCCATGATAATGAACTTGTGTCCATTAGATGAAGATGGATGTATTTTTCCTACCACATCTAGGCCCCATTAATAGAAAGGCCATGTTGATGTGAAAGGATGTAGTTCTTGTGCCGGTGCATGAATCAGATTGCTATGAACCTAATATTTGTGACATTTCTTGGAAAAATGATATGATTCTTTTTCCATGCAAGGCCAATAATAACCCAAATGAAGGAGTTGCTTGGCTAGGGTTATTCCACTCGAGTGAGTACCACAAATACCCTCGTGAACTTCTCATAAGGCTGTTTCAGATTCATTGCGTTCTAGACATCGGAGTAGTGTACCATCAAGACCTCGATGATAAAGGACATATGTGATTAAAGTGTGTCGGGTGGATTGATGGATAAAGTTGCGTTTTTGATTCTTGGAAAGGTCAGGAGGTAGGATATCATCTTTCAGATAAGCATAATTTTTTTTGTATATGGAGGTTTCAGTGGTTTCTAGATGACATATGGTAGTGGATTCTGATTGATAATGGGAAGGAAATGATACTTGTTCTACCATAAATTCATAACATTCTTCTCAAGCAATTCTAGTAATGAAGTGATCATAGCCATAGCATCTGTAGCTTTGTTCTCTGCCCTTGGAATCTGATCAAACTTGATACTAGCAAAAGACTATTTTGGATAATCTATTTGTTGTTTGTAAGGCATCAATTTGTCATCTTTGGTTTGATATTCATAATTGACTTGATAAATAACCAGTTGAGAGTCTCCATAGACCTGTAAATCTGTGATTTTCCATTGAATTGCAATCTTGACCCCAATAATCAATGCTTCGTATTCCACCACATTGTTTGTACATTGAAACATGAGTCTATATGACTTTGGAATTATGTGTCCTTGGGGAGATATGAACAAGATTCCTACTCCTGATCCTCGTTGTGTATACAATCCATCAAAGTATAGTATCCATTGTTGGGGCATTGCTGTCATGATGTCTGCATTTAGGAATTCCATTGTCATTGGGCGATCATCTGATAGAGGAGCTTTAGCTAGCTTTTCAGTAATTTCTTGTCCCTTAATTTCCTTTCTCTCGACATATTGAATGTCAAATTCGCTTAAGAGCATAACCCATTTTGCCAGTCTACCTATTAAGGCTGCTTTACTTAATAGATACTTCAAAGGATCAATCTTTGCAATTAACCTGATTGTATGAGCCATCATGTAGTGTCTCAACTTTTGAGTAGCAAACACCATTGCTAAGCAAGACTTTTCTATGAATGTATAGTTTATTTCATAGCCATTTAAAGTTCTACTGATGTAGTAGATGGCGTGCTCTTTTCCTTCATGATCCTCCTATGCTAAGAGTGCCCCCAAAAATATATCTGTCGTGGCAATGTACAAAATGAGAGGCCTTCCTTGTGTTGGTGGTATGAGAATAGGTGGTGACATTAGATATTGTTTGATCTGATTGAATGTCGCTTCACACTTCTCATCCCACATGAAAACTATGTGTTTATGCAATAGATGATTGAAAGGATGACTTCTATCTGCCAGCTGGGAGATGAATCTTCTGATTGATTGAAGCTATCCTTGTAGTGATCTGAGCTGGCTGATGTTTCTAGGAGGTGGCATCTCCATAATTGCTTTGACTTTTGCTGGATCCACCTCAATGCCCTTTGTTGATGTAACCCCAAAGACACATTTCTCAGGGTTTAATCTGACATTAAATTTCTCCATCCGTGTGAAGATTTTATCTATGATATGCAAATGTTCTTCCCTAGTAGTAGATTTTTCCAAGATGTCATCCACATAATCCTCCATGAAAGTGTGCATCATATCATGGAAGATTGTAGTCATTGCCCTTTGATAAGTCTCTCCTACGTTCTTTAAACCAAATGGCATGATGTTCCAGCAAAAAGTTCCCCATGGACATGTAAAAGCCATCTTTTCTTGATCCTCTGGAGCTATTCTTGTTTGATTGTACCTCGAGAAACCGTCCATGATTGATAACATGGCATGCCCTACCATCAAGTCCACAGTGATGTCTATATTTGGAAGTGGAAAATCATCCTTTGAGCATGCTTTATTGAGGTCCCTGAAATCTATGTAGATTTTGATGCTATTGTCCAGCTTGGAAGGAGGCACAAGATTTGATATCCATTCAACAAAATCTATAGATCGTATGAATCTAGCATCCAGTAATTTCTTTAGCTCTGTTTTGACCATTAATGCAATGTGGGGGTGCATTTTTCTTAATTTTTGTTTAACAGGCTTGATTCCTTTTGGAAAAGACAAATGATGCATAAGTAGATTTGGATCTAAGCCTGGCATATCAGAATATGACCAAGCGAAGTTGATGCTTCTTGCTTTGAAGAAGTTGATAAATTTTGGCCTCTCTTGATCAGTCATTGATTCTGCTAGATGTAGCACTTTTGCCTTCTCTTCTATGCCAATGTCCACTGATTGTGTAGGTTCGACCAGAACTGATGATCGTTCAGATAGTGTTCTAGGAGAGTGCCAAATCTTCCATCCTTTAGTGCCTTTAAAAGGTTTTCACCGTGGGATGTGTTCTTTATTTTTACTTTTTCCAGATCTAATGCTGCTATAGAATGGTTTTCACCATTAGATCTATTTTCCTTGTTGTCAATTTTGCAACTGGAAGATTTGACACCCTCCTACTGAGTCGTATTGTTAGGAGTAGTATAGATAGAATTTGTATCAGGATTGGTATGACATAGGTAATGCACGATGGCATCATCATTTGCAAATATTGGTACAGTTAAAGGTTCGATAGGTTCCCAATCAATAAGTTCTGGATGGATTAATGGCATGGTATCATCAGATTGATTTAATTCAATGGAGGTAAGGGTGAGGATAGCAAGATCATCATAATTGTCATTTGGGATATTGAGATCCATGATGGTACTCTCTTTGAAATTATCTAGTTCACTCAAATTATATTCATCCTCACTAGAGTCATCGATATTTAGTGATTCCTCGACGAATGGTATAGACCCCGATCCTTGGCCCTCCTCATGTGTAGGTGCATATTTTTGAATCACATCAACTAGAATATCAATGTCAATTAGATCACAAGGTAATTCCCACTCATATTCATTTGAGTTTGTATCAGAACCCTCTCTAAAGTGAAGGATATTTTCCATAGCTGTATTTTTTTGCTCTTGCTTCTCTTCTTCAAAGTATCCTAGTCCTGGTTTTTCTTTTGTGTGGAGAGTGAGAGGTGTGATAGGTTTTAAGATTCCCTCCTTTCTTAATCCCAATGGTCCTTGTCCTTCATAACCCATCTTTTCAAGAATAGCCTTTCCTTTTCCATACTTGTCTATGTTGATGCTAACATTTTTGATATCGGTCTCTGATGTTGATGTTTCTTCATCCTTGTATAGCCAATCCAGGATTTCTTTGTTGTCTGTTTCTTTTGCTATGGTTCTAGATTTTACAAATGTTTCATGAAGAACTGTGGTAGGTATAGATGTTGGAGGTTTGATTAGTGATGCTTGACCATATTTCCTAGG
The DNA here is from genome assembly GCA_007115665.2 of Sequoiadendron giganteum. NCBI lineage: Eukaryota > Viridiplantae > Streptophyta > Pinopsida > Cupressales > Cupressaceae > Sequoiadendron > Sequoiadendron giganteum. The sequence continues at coordinate 279,539,353 of CM021102.1, read as the reverse complement.
AGATGGCATTAACTGTGATAAGTTAAGCGATTGCTCAATTGAGTATTGTCCCATTCCTTTATCTGTCAACTGAACTTTCTTTTGAAATTTGTGTGATAGAGAAGTTTGTGTATCCGGTTTGTTTGTTTCATCATGACTTGTTTCCTTTTCTTTACCTTTCTTTTGTACCCACTTGGTAGTGATGCTTGGACTTTGTTCATTCTTGGATGATGATGAACTTGAAGCTTCCTTGTTGTGAGGGACAAAGGTGTCTTGAGATATTCTTAATGTGTCACAATGTTGTGGGTGATTATAATCAATAGCTATAGTCACCTCTTGTCCGTTTACTAGAAACTTCAGACATTGATGGTATGTAGAAGGTACAGCCTACATTTCATGAATCCAAGGTCATCCTAAGAGTATGTTGTATGTCAATTCTCTATCTAATACTTGACATGCTATATGCTTCATCACAGGCCCCACTTGAATGGGTAATACAATCAAACCTTTGGATGATCTTTCCTCCTCATCATAGGCTTTGATGGTCATTTTCCATCGAGCATCAATAGCGTCTTCGGAATATCCTAGTGCACAGACTAATTGGTGCAAATGTTCAAACCAGCTCCCCCATCTATTAGAACTCTCTTAATAGGATGATTATGGATACAAACTTCGATATGCAATGCTGTGTTATGCGGATGGTTTAATGAGACATCATCCTATTGAGAGAATGACAGACAATGAGGGGTAGTCAGATGTCTCACCATAGCTTGGAATTGACAAACATCCAAATTATTTAGTACGGTTGTGGCAACTAACGCTTGTTCAAGAACTTCTTTATGTGATAGTGACAACTTTAGGATTTCCAGTATTGAGATTTGGGTAGGGATATTTTGTAATTGATCAATAATACTATAATGAGATTGAGGTGTAAACACACATTGAGATCCTACTCCTTTTAATACTACCTTGGCTTGCCCCCTAGTTATGACGTTTGCTGGTTGACGTTCTTGATTCTCTTAGGGGGTGTTTTGCATTTGATTGATAATATCATAATTTGATGGAGGTGGAACTGCATGTGTGGATCCAATTCCCCTTAACATAACTTTTGATTTCCCCCGAGTCATGGTGTTTGCTGGTTGATGTTCTTGATTATCTCTGATTTTTAAAACATTGATTTGATTATCGGAGTTTTGCATGCTTGGGAGTAAATCCAAAGAGGTAACATTGTTGGTTTCATTTTCCTCAATGTTATCAATAACTGTATGATCATATTTGACTTCAGATAGACACAGGATTGTTGTGTTATAGACATGATTGGCGTTATTCCCTTTTTTGTTTGATGATGATGCACCTTTATCATAATTTGGCAGTGGATCTTTGAAGGCCGAATGATCGTTGTTATTTTGAGGTCCTTCCACATACACTTTGTTGCTGTCCACCAAATCTTGTACTGCATGTTTCAATTCCATACAGTCATTTGTTTTATGACCCTTGTTATTATGATAGTTGCAATAATCAACATCATTCCACCATGATGGTTTGACTTTTGGATCCTAGAACTTAGCTTCCTGTGGAGTGAGAAGGCCTCTGGTAACTAGTTCCTTCATCGCTGATTCCATTGATTGATCTAAAGGTGTGAAATTTCGTCGATTTGATGGTTTTTGATATGGTAGTGTTTTTGCGCATTTGTTGTTCTACATGGTATTTGACTGGACTTTTTGGTCAGTGTTTTGATTGTTTGAAGAAGATGCAGTCAAGTTGAAAACTGGTTTTACATTTTGTGAATCACTTGTTGTTTCATTTGTGTTGCGATTCTTTTGCCAAATTTTTGGTTTATCATTACTCAAGTGTTGATTGGAGTAGTTGTTTGATTTGTCATTGTAATGTTTGATAACTCCCCATTTCACTAATGCTTCCTCAATCTTAAGACCATTTTCTATGAATTTTTCGAAAGTGGGTGGACATTGTAATTCTAGCCTATAGGTCATTTCTTCTGTCAAGTTCTCAATGAATAATTCCATCTTTTCTTCCTCTGGAATAGATCGAGGATACCTAGAAAATAGTCATTTCCACCTTTGGAGAAAAGACAAGAATGCTTCTCCTTTGTTTTCTTTTAAGTTGTAGAGATCCTTGATAGTAACATCATTTTGGATGTTGAATGAATATTGAGAGATAAACTTGTTAACAAGTTTCTCAAACGTTTTGATACTAGGTTGTAGTTTTGAGAACTATTCCATACATGCACCTCCCAAACTTCTTGGGAATAACCTCATCAAATAAGTCTCTTCTTGAGAAAACTCAAGACTCATTGTTTTAAATTCTTGTATATGATCTATAGGATATGTTCATCCATTGTACTTATCATACTTTGGGAATTCACAATGTCTTGGAAAAGGTAGCAAACCAACTATTGTGTCAAAAGGATAAGGACAAATGTCTTGTATCGCATACCTTTTGGTTGTACCTTTCATCATGTCGTGTATCTATTGTTGTAATAATTGCATTTGTGAAGTTAAAGCAACAACTAGATCGATTGTTTGCATTGGTAGTGGTATTTTTGTTTCATTTGTTTTAGTTGCATCTTTCAAATGGTTTATATCATAATCTTTTGGAAGTTTCGCCCCTAATTTGGCCAACATTAAAAGATATTTTTCCATGTCTTGTTCCAAAAATTTTTCCATAAACATGTGAAACTTGGGATCTTGTTGAGCCGCTTAGATTTCCTCTTGAGTTATTTCATTTTTGTCGTTGTAGTTTAGAGTGTTCCAAGGATTTTCTTCTGCCATATTTTTAGATGATTCAAACTCTTGTTCTAAGAGTCTCTGTTTGTGGGATCTAGTGAAGATTGGCATACAAATTTTTGCCCTTTCTTCTAAAATGTTGATCTTATGTGTGGGATAGTGTCAATTTGAACCTTTTTAAACAAAGTTGAATAAGATGACTGATCTTATTGATGAGACAATACTTAAAAAGTTAATTACTATACTTTGTTTCGTGATGAAGGATGTATTATCCTAATAATGAAACTTCAGTGTAGTAATTGATTGTGTAATTGATTTTGACACTTGTGATTTGCAAGATCTTATTTTAGTTGATAAGTTTGGAAATTTGAATAAACCTTTCTGATTTTGGTCCTTTGACAGTGATTCTGATGAAAAGAAAATTTGATTCGGATGAAAATGTTGATAAAATGACAGATTGATAGACTGTTTAAAATTTTGAACTCTCTATTTTAGAAGCGCTAAAACAAAGACCAGAAGTGCTGTTTCCCAGAAGTGTTGGAACAGAAACTAGAAGTGCTAAAACAGGTGACCGAAGCGCTATTTTGACCGAAGCACCAAAATAGTGCCCGAAAGCGCTGGAGAAAATAACAGAACCGCTACTTCCTAGAAGTACCGAAACATAAACCAGAAGCGCTACAAAAATGGACAGAAGCACTATTTTTCTGGAAGCGCTATAATAACGAATGGAAGCACTAAAATAGAGCCCGAAAGTGTTGTTCCACAAAAGTGCTAGAACAGTGACCCAAAGCGCTGAAACAAGTTTGTCAGAACGCTAAAAATAGGACCTTTTAAGACCTTCTACTGCAAAATTTGATATGGTCTTGTGGCATATTGTATTAGAGATTGTGGAAGATAAGAAGGATGAATCCGTTGACTATGGCTATGGAATTGTGTGAGAGCTCTCCTCTGGAAGAAGGCTCGTGAGTATGTTGGTTCTACTGCATAATCTAATGTGTGACCCCTAGCAAAATCGTGATAGAGGTGGATAAAATTTCTATGTTGTAAAAGAAGTTTTTGATTTTGATACAAAAAACGTTGTTTTCTCAATTTGTTTCTATAACCGAGAGGACTTTGGGGTTTTGTGACTTTGATTTTCTTCTTGAGAAACGTGGTGGACTTCCACTTTCGCAGTATGGATTTTCTAATTTATTTTGACTTGACGTTTTTAGGATGATCTTTAAATCTGATTTAAATGAATTTGTGAAAACATGGTAAGCAATTTTTCAATAAGTGTTTTAAAACTGAAAAGATTGTGTATGTTAAAAATCACGAATGATTTTTATTGATTTTTACGGGTTGTTTTAACATTTGTACACAAGTCAAACAGACTCACACTTAAGGAAAATTAGGTCATCATTATACTCATAGCCCACATCTTGCAATTACGTTGACTCACACAACAGTGTCACCCCTTAGAGGGCACCCGTGTTTTTGTCATTGCCAGGTGCGTACTCAAAGTGACGGATGTAGATACCGAATCCCTTGAGCAAACAATCCTTGGTAATTATATGGTGAGTGTCTTGGGGGTAGATTCTTCCCTCCCCTTGCACCATGAGTATGACAATGTATGGATACTGACTCGGCGAGAAACTACTCTGTGGTTCGTAAATAGGGTTTCGTTCAATGTGGCAAATAGATAAACTCCCTCAGGAGACCTCCCAATCTTTAGAACAAAGATTTTGGGGATGGTTATCTTGCCTACTACCATCAATTTGGACTTTCATCAACAAATTGCATTTTTATTATAGTGGGTTGGATAACCTGGCTTTGGTTGTTCCCACTTAGGTTGTTCCCGTAGGGTGAGTACTTTTTCCCACTACGGTAGGCCTGCTAAAGGATTTAAGAAAGCATAAATGACATAAAAGAAAAGTGAATCTGCAACTTTGGTCACCCAGTTAAGGGGAGAGCATAAGCCTAATCACTACAAGCACATCATATAGATTTGTTATGTTTTAATCCCAAAAAGAAAGATTCTTAATCTAAATGAAGGTGTTGCTTCACTGAAATCATGATGTTCTTTTTAACTTCTACTATAAGAATGTGATGACTATCCTAGGATTGATAGATTTGCTTTAGGAAAAACAAGAAAGTGACTATCCTAGTATTGATCAATTTTAAAAACTTTGAAGTGACTATCCTAGATTGATCAGTTTTTTAAAACTTTGAAGTGACTATCCTAGATTGATCAATTTTATTCCAACTGTCAAAAAAACGTAAGATCTGGCCATAGAAGTGTCGGATCCAGACTATTTTTCCAAAAGCGCTGGAATATGGCACTGAAGCGCTAGAACAATTACCTGAGGTGCTATAACCCGAAAGCACCGAAGCATCGAAACAGTGTACAAAAGCGCCGAAGTTTGTCATAGAAGCGCTAAAACACCTGATGCGCTAGAACAGTAATCGGAAGTGCTGAAATTCTGAAAGCGCTGGAACAGGGACTGGAAGCGCTGAAAATTTTAAGGAAAGTGCTAAAATAAATCACGTTGTGTAAACTTGCGTAACACTTTCCAGAAAAATTTGAAATTTTGATAAAATTGGGGTTAATGCAAATTGTAAGTGTGGAATGAGGTAAATAACATAAATACACTTCTTAATACGACATTATATCAATGATTAAACAAATGGAATCAATTCAACGAAGTAATCAATTGAAAGCATCCTATTGCTCTCTATCTCCAAAGATTTATTAAATCTAAATTGCTCTCAGATTGTGTAAGCATATAAGATTGTTAAAATGACTATCTAAAGAATGAGATGATGATAATATAATGCTAAATGATAAATCAATTAAACTAACATGATATTGAGGTGAAACAGATAATTGCAGCTCCAAGAGGCAGCCACTTTTGTGAAGCTTGATTGTTGAATGCTTGATGTGTGAATGCTTGAATGTTGATGCCTGGATTCCTGCAGAGTAAGGGTGTAAAAGCTTGATTATCTAGATCCTTTTCTGGTTCAATGAGGCTTGTATTTATAGATTTCCTGGCTGTAGAAATGCACAGCGAAAGCTTTGAGAGGCTTGGATTCAATCTGGAGGATTGAATGGTGAGAGATGGAGGAGATTGAGAGAAAGATGGAGATTGTCTCTACCCATGAAAACACTAGGCAAGAGAAGAGGAAAAATTGATGGAAGAGGATTGAGAGATCAAATTCCAAATTTGTCTCCAATTTGTCTCCAAAACTTCCCGTGAAGTTTCAAAGCATTAATTGTGACAAATTTAGACATAAATTAGACATAGTTTAGACATAGGAAATCTAATTCATTTTTGAGAGAATGTAGATTGGAATATTCCTTTATGCTTAATTCAAATATTTTGATTTATTTAAATTAGGAAAAGGGAGATAAATAATTTAATAAAACAAACTATAGGATAGTCATTTATTAAATTAATCAGAGGAATATGGTAATTAATAAATAAAGCGTTTGACCTTATTTAATTAATTTGAGAATGATGTTATAGATTGAAATAGGGATTTGATAATTAAATCGAAAAACGTATTTAATTTTGTTTATTTAAGTAAGATGAATTTAAAAGTGAACTATATTAAATAAATATTTCTATTTATTTAAATAGTAGAGGAAATAGAATAATTAATCAAATAATGTGTATTTAATTAATCGAATGCTCTAGACCAATTTTAGGTGTATACATTAGGCACTGGTCAAATTTAGAATAATTTTATGGAAACTTTACTCATGCATTTGATCACTGAAAACATTTACAGGAGGAAATAGTCATCAAATCTTGGATCTACTTCACCCCATGTGCCATTGAGAGTAAATTTCCTAAGTTAGAGAGAATTTTCACACTCTCAAATATGCATTATCACTTAGGTACACTTGCCTAGGTTTAGTAGAGCCTAAAGAGTAGGAGGTGATCAATCATGTTTCACCTCATCTGTTGGCCAAAAATGTACTTAGAGACTGGTACCCTCTTAAGGTTCAAAACCTACATTTTTGAGACCTAATAGATTGGCGACTCTGCTGGGGAGCCTAACTAATTTTGAATCTAGGCATTTTTTTTATAGAGTCATAATCATATGCAATTCAACAAAAAGACTCCACTGGGAGAAGTCAACACTCAACCAAATCTAACTTTCCTACTTATGAAAAAGTAGGTGATGACTCTATTTTATGGCAGAGAAGTTAAAATACACATCGAAAAAAACAAAATCTAGAGTTCATAGCATCAAAGCATCCTACGAAATGAATGGTAGGATATCTCTACGCACAAAAATTCCTAAGAAGAAAAATGATAGGTTGACAGACAAGAATGTATCTCCCCCTTCAAATGGTGGTATTGATAAAAATAAGTCAACATCCAAACAACTAGATACTACATTAAGTAATCAGGAGAATATCCTAGAACAACCTCATACATTGCACAATAACTTTGACCCTTTGCATGACTCAGAGTATCATAATGATGAACCTTTATAGAGATCCTCGTACCCCATGTGAAAAAGAAAAAACCGATCATCTTGTTTTTTACTAGACAAAATACCCTAATAAAATGAATGAGTTCTATGAACATGTGAGGAAGAAACAAAGTGAAGACAAGATGAGAATAACAAGAGGTTATCATCATAAAAATAGGATTAAATCTAGGAGGGTTTCATCAATCACTCTATCCTTGATTATGATGCAATGACTAATTGAGAGATAGAAATGCATGTGGAATGGAAAGAATAGGAACTTAAAAGAAGGGAGCAATTGATAAAAAGGAGTTTGGATCTAAACCAAAAAATGTATCAATTAAATATCCATGCACCAAAACCACCAAAATATGTCCCTCCCCATAATAAAGGAGGTAATATCAATCCACAGGGATTAGCTCAGAATGCAAGAGCTCCAAGTACCTCAAAGGCCCTTTATAACCCAATAGGGAGATCAAAACAACATACCTTTCCTAATGCACCACCACAAAGATCCCAGCCATAAAATGCCAGCAATATCCCACAACATTACCCAGCACTAAGAGAAAAAAATGTCCCACACTATAAATATCATGTTCCACAATGGAATATATATCCTCATGAGAACATCCAACTAAATGTGTATTAGCCCCAACATGGATTCCAATATTACCCCAATCCACCACATAATCCCTATCATAGAACCCTACAAGCATAGGTAGAAAATTTAACTTGAATTGATATCAATTGTACCCATACCCCATTGACAACAACTGGAGGAATACTATCCCTAAATTCACAAGGAGCAATGCAATTACAACAAAAGAACATATCAAAAATTTTAATTATTTTTTTCAAGACCTAGGCTTGGAGCAGGAAGATGTTCTTATAAGATTGTTCATAATGTCCTTGACTAAGGAAGAAAGGGAATAGTTCAATAGCCTACCAGATGCTTAAATTACCTCTACAATGGACTAAGGATTAATTCTTAGAGCAGTATGGGAATCAATATGCTCCTGAATTCACATTACATGAGTTCATAGGCATTCAAAAGCATCAGAATGAATCTGTCTTGTAATTCAACCAAAGGTTCTCCAAGTTTAATAATAAGATACGACATGGATTTAAATTAGCTTACATAATGGTTTTAAGTATATATTTGAGAGCCTTTGATCCTAAAAGAGGCTATGAACTAAAAAAAAATGTCCTAACAACTTGACCGAAGCACAAAATATTTCTATTACCATTGAAAATGATAGGAAATTTTTGGCATGGTTGGAAAAAGAGATAACATTACGATCCCACAAAATCCTAATAATATATAAAATAGGCAAGAGAACCAATACAAAAATGAATGGAAAATATTGCATGACATTCCATATAACACCACTTGGAAAGATGGACAGTCGGTGGGAAATCCAAATTGAAAAGATACTTTGTATCCTCTAAAGAAACATGGGGCACATGTAGTGGAAACTATACCATGGTGCCCACCATGTCATAAACCCCATGGCCTAGAATATTATGTGGTGGCCCAAGCCTACCTTGAATATGAATGGGCACAAGAACAAGATAGGGATAGCCACACAGCGAACACGTTGAGATGGAAATATCATCAAACCAATTATGGATACTCATCCTCTAGAGATGGATGTGAATATGATATTAGCATCTAGAAAAACAATGTTAATATGGAGCAAGAAGTGTTCTCTGACATAGAATAAAATATAGTAGATGTAGCTTATGCCTACAATAAAACACCATAGTTTCGGTTAAGAACACCAACAAAATAAGAAAAGAAGTCCATCACAAAAATAGTTGTGGTTGAAGATAAAATAAAATACAATTTAAGAAGTAGGCATACAAATGTAGATAAAAGAACACCTAGAGGCATCTTTATAAAATAATAGAAAAACAAGGAGAATGCCTCATTTGACCAAAAGAAAACTTAAGAAAAAATCCTCAAAATATTGTTCAAACGGAAGTTGTAAACATTGAAACTGAGAAAACACCAAACAAAGTTCAAAATGAAACAAAAAAGGATGTTAAAACAGAGAAAACAAAACAAGGGATAACTGCCCCTTCATTTGATATCGCTCAAACATTAACCCAAGTAAAAGTGACAGTGCCTTTGATGGAGATGATAAAATTAATACAAAGACACTACCCTCAAGTTTATTTCCAACACATCTCACAAGCAACAAGATCATAGTAAAGAGTTCAATGCTATTGAGCGAGAAGCTACAAAGGCACTAGAGGTATATTTGGGAGATACCCTAACAAAAAACCCTTCCCAGGTGGAACCATTTTACACCATATTGGTAATCAATAAGAAGATGGTAAAAAATTGCATGATTGAATCAAGAGCAACAATAAACATCATGCCTTTGGCTATCATGAAGGAACTAGGGTTGTGGGTAAACACTACCTATGGGAAGTGTTATGCCATGGATAACAGATTAGTCCTAGTAGTTGGAGTGATATTGAACATAGAGTTGAAATTTGCATCATGCCTAGAGGTAACATATAAAATATAAATCATTGTGGTGGACACTCCCACTTACTATGGAATGTTGTTGTCTAGACAATGGACTATTGTAGTAGGTGAAAATTTCCAACTAGATTTATATTATGCTACAATACCTATGAATGGAAGAGATGTAAAGTTATATAGGGATCCTAGATCAAAACATGTCATTTAACTCTTTGAACCTAATCAAATGAACTCCTTTTGTGATGTGGACATTGGAAGTTTTAGAGTTGAGCATTCAAACCCTGATTTTTTAAGCATAGATCTAGTTGCTAGAGATGTTCCTCAAAATGAACATAACATATGGAAGATGTATTTTTATGGATCATGTGGTAAAGAGGGGAATGGAGTTGGGATTTTTTTCATTTCACCTAGTGACACAACATTCAAGTACTCATTTTTTCTGACATTTGAATGCACTGATAATATAGCAGAGTATGAGGCATCTTTTCTATGGTTAAACATTTCTACAAAGCATAAGATCAAAACATTGGCTGTTTATGGGGATTCAAAGCTGGTTTTTTTTATAGGTGAGGGAAAATTATTCTAAAAAAACCAAGATATTTAAGCAATATAGAAATTCATTGTGGGATAATATAGAACTCTTTAATTATTTCTCCATTGAGTGGGTGGATAAATCAAAAAACTTAATGGCTAGATTTTTAGCAAATGTGGCTTTGAAAAAGGATGACATTACCTTGATAGGAATTTCACAAGTAGAACTCAAAACTAGACTAGCAGTCCCTAACAACATTTATAATTGGTAGATCTTTAATGATGGCACATATACGATCAAGTTCTTACATTGCATTGATCATTATGAAGCCTGAGAAATTGATTTCAATGCATTTGTTGAATAAGTAGATGGTAAACAAACCATGTTTGGCTAAGAAGTTGTGCAACTCAAAACAAATAAGATTCCTAAAGGGTTAGTATCACTAGAGATGGTGTTCGATAGGAATGACTGAGCAATCATTAAGAAAACACCTATAAGAATGGAGGATATTGAAGAGATTAATCTTGGGACTGAACATGCTCTAAAAAAGGTTTACATGGGAAGAAGATAAGTCCTACAATTAGAAAGATGTTTATTAAAATATTGAGAAAATATAAGCATGTGTTTGCATGGTCTTATGATGACCTAAAGGCATATAGAGAAGATCTATTTCAACATGAAATTCCACTATTAAAGCCTGATGCAAAACCCTTCAGATAAAGTAAAATGCCAATCAACCCTACTCTAGAACCTCAAATGCATGAGGATCTCATAAAACTCATAGAAGGAGGTATCATTAAACCTATTAAACACTCTAATTGGGTTTCCAACTTGGTGCATGTTAGAAAGAAGAATGGGAATATAAGGTTGTTTGTAGAATTTCAAAATTTGAACATCTCCTCTCTTAAAGACAATTATCCCCTTCCAAACATGGAAGCTATGTTGTAGAAGGTAACAAGATGTGAGCTATTATCCATGATCGATGGTTTTTTGGGATATAACCAAGTAAAGGTGAAAGCATCAACATAGTACAAGACTGCCTTTACCACACCTTGGAGCACATATGTCTATGTGAGGATGCCATTTGGCCTCACAAATACTGGGGCTACATTTCAAAGAGCTATGGGCATTGCATTTGTTGATCTGATTAATACAATAATGGTGGTTTATTAGGATGAACTTACATCATATTCTAAGAAATTTGAAGACCATGTTGAACATCTGGAGAAGATATTCCTCAAAGATTTGAAGTATGGTATTTACTTAGACCCTAAAAAATGCCATTTTATTGTAACTAAAGGAAAACATTTGGGTCACATAGTTTTCAAGGATGGAGTGAGAATTGATCTAGAAAGAGTAGAGGCTATAGATACGATTCCCATCCCTAAGATAGTAAAAGCCATCCAATCTTTCTTTGGAAAAATAAACTTTGTAAGAAGGTTCATATCAAATTTTGTTGAGATTGTTAAGCCCATTTTGAAAATGTTAAAAAAGGGAGATAATACCGATTAGATAGTAGAAGAAATTCATGCATTCATATGTATAAAAATAGAAATTACTAGGGCCCTAGTATGCAAATCACCTGACTTTAGTAAACTATTTCAGATCTTCTCATCTGCATCTTTTCACACAGTTACAACAGTAATGTTGCAAAAAAATGATGAAGGGTATGAGTAACCAATATCATTTTTTTAGAAAATCCCTTCAAGGAGCAGGACTAAAGTATGACATTAAAGAGAAACAAGCATATGTACTTTTCAAAATTGTAAAAGCCTTTAGACCTTATTTGGTAGGGGCTAAGGTAACTTAATATGTTCCTAATGTTGCAGTTAACGATGTATTCATGCAAACTGAAGTTATAGGGAGAAGGTGTACATGGATTAATAGAATTCAAGAGTTTGACATTGAAGTCCAAATCACCAAATTGGTATGATGACAAGGGTTGACCAAGCTCATGGCTGAATAAAATTGTGAAACAAGACAAATCTATAACATAGGAGAGGAATAAGGTATGATTTCTAGTATTGAAAATACTCCATGGTATACCAATGTGATTTATTACCTCAAACATAAAAAATTTCCTACTAGATTGAGTGACAATCATAAGAGAACTTTGAAGTTAAATGCATCAAAATATATCTTCATGGATGGAGACTTATATTGGAAAAATAGGGATGGAATATTGGTGTTGAGCTTAGATGAATCATAGGAAAAGCATGTGTTAAAAGAAATGCATGAAGGTGTATGTGCATGGAATTTTTCAGCAAAAACTACTGACCCCAAGATTTTAAGGGTCAGATATTATTGGATTAAATTCTTCAATGATGCCTTTGAGTACGTATGAAAGTGTGAAGCTTTCCAAAAAAATTTGGGAAGATGAAATACCAAGGAGCATTACCCTTAAGACCCATGTAGGTTTAAGTTCCATTCCATTAGTGGGGAATTGATTTCATAGGTGAAATTGTAGAAAAATCTAGTGGAGGTCATAAATGGATTTTGGTAGCTACTAACTACTTTAGAAAATGGATAGAAGCCATTCCTACAAAGAAAGCCACCAACAAGGTTGTAAATAAATTTCTAATGAATAATATTATCACAAGATTTGTAGTACATGCAAGGATAATAACAAAAAATGGTATGTGTTTTAGATCTGATGAGTTTAAAATAGTATGTGTGTCCTATGGTATAACCATCTCATACTCTTCCCCATATCATCCATAAGAAAGTGGACAAGTTGAGTCCAATAAAAAAGCATCTTGAAAATAATTAAGAGGATGTTGGAAAACAATAAAAAGGCATGGGATTCTAAACTAACATTGGAAGTTTGGGCAGATAGGATCACAATCTAGAATTCAATTGGAAAATCACCATTCGAATTAGTTTATAGAGCACAAGAAAGAATTCCCATGCACAAAATCTTACCGGTATATAAGTTTATACTACAAGAAGACTTAGATGTTCCTGAACCTATGGAAGATAGGATGGAATAGCCGGTAGAGTTGGATGAAATAATAAAATGGCCTAGGAGCATAACACCAAAATAAAGTCACAAATGAAATAATTCTTTGATAAAAAGGAAAAAAAATAGAAAAGTTGAAGTCAGTGAGATGGTTCTTATATGGAATTCCTGATGTGAAGATAAGGAAGCATGGGAAGATTCAAGCTCTTTGGATAGGACCATTTGTTGTTATAGGAAAGGGTGGTGAAGATTCTTATTATCTTAAAAATATGTCAGGAGAGGATCAGGAATTTCTAGTGCATGGACAATTCCTCAAACACTTGTTTTCTTAAAAAAATATATTCCATGCATAGTAGTTTAGGTTTCAGAGAAGATCAGGGATTGCTAGTGCATGGACAACTCCTAAAACACTTATTTTCTTAAAAATATAAATTTTCCATTCACAATAGTCTAGGTTTCCTATTCCCCTCTCATCTCGCTTCATTACATTTCACCCATGGTCTACTTCCCAAAGATTATTTATAGATTCTTGCAATGACCTTACAATCATTCATCCCCAATCAGACATTGTTTGAGCTAAAAATTCTTCCTCAGTATCCATTGGTTTTAATTTTTCCATCCACATTCCATTCATATCACAAGATCTCATACCTTTAGTTTCTCATTATTCTTAAGATGAAATGCAAAATATTATGTGATGATCCATACAATCATTAAAATCCCTTTGTATATGCCCATTCACCCTTTCAAACTCATTAATAGAATAATTTATTCCTTTATCATAGTACTGCAACATTAAAATGAATATGGTGTGGGTTGGTGGCTCATAGTTTATAAAATAAAGCATCAACCACTATACTACCAAGGGGTTATGAAGAAGGTGTGGTGAAGCAGTACCCACCGCCACCTTGCAAGGAGAAGTTTGAAGTAATGTGGTAAGGTGATACATACCGCCACCTCATGGAGGGAAGTAAAAGAAAGTGTTGTAGGGTGGTGCTCAGTGCCATCCCTTAGAGAAAAGGGTCAAGGTAAATTGGTAGAGTGGTAAGAAGTGAAAGAAAAGAGGACAGTGCAACACCACATGAGGTGGATATTGTAGCCATGACATGGTGATATACATACCATTGTCCCACAATTATAAGGATCAAAAGCATCATACCAAGAGAGGGCATGAAAGCTAACACCGCCATACCATAGTGAGTCTAATAAGTGATAGTGGTAGTATGGTAGGACATGTTATGGAATAGTTATATACTGTGGTAGTAAATACATGAAATCACATCATCCACCTTGACGCACTAATCTAATAGTACATAATCGAATTTGAGAATATGAATTTATTGAAAAACTATTTGGTGATAGGTTAGCATTAATACTGATACGACTGAATACCGCACACTTAAAAAAAAGTGAATTTTCCTAGCACTGCATTCAAACACTACACATTTTTGATGAAGGAGATGAGGATGCAAAGAGAATGAGCTCTGCAAGGGTAAAATACCCAAGTAAGTGCACAAGTAACTTTATGAAGAAGCTCGGTTGGTGTAGTATTTTGTAAAGATCTATTATTTTGAAATTCTAGTGGAAAGGGTTGAATCATGCCACCAAAAAGAAAACAATCAAAATTAAAGGAGAGTAAAACTAAAATGAAGGATGAAGAACCTAAGGCAAAAAGGAGGCCTCTCCACCAGTCTATACTAGATTCACTCCCAGGGTCCACAAAAGAGGGAAATAAGAAATTCCTCTTAGACACTACATAAGCCTATAGGGATGCCCTCATTCCTAAATCTGCATGGGATTTTCTTTGGTATTTTAGTAGTAAAATAAATGGGAAACTTCCAATGTCAAACCCTTCAGTGTTGGACTTGGAAAAATTAATTGTTCCTAATGTATTTATTAATGTGGAGCTCATAAAATTTTTAGCTAAACATTATCATTTTGCTACCAAAAATGTAAGGTTTCCAAATTGTGTGGTACTAGTTGGGGTAACCAGGGAAACTATCATTGAATTCTTTGATTTGAATAAAAAGGCCCTGACTAAGATAGACCTACAAAAAAGTTAGGAGGATTATATTAGGTTAATGATAGCCTATAAGAGTGATGAGCTTCCTCTATACATGAAAAGAGGAATTGGCAATAGAATAATCCCCATTTCTCCCTCCATCACTGAGCCAATCACTGTGGAAGATTTTCAATATTATTTTGTGAATACATATCTTGCTCTATTGCAATCATTAAGGATGGGTTCTCAAGATAGGATGCCAATAAGCCTAATGATGATGGCTATGTGGTGTAGGGCACCCAGGACTTCATGGTGCTAAAGGGGTCTAATGTTAGTATTTTTTTATTGGGTGATCCCACAATAATGGGTTACACTTTTTAACCAAACTTCACATTGAAATCAACATTTTTTACTAGATCTTCACTTTTGTACGCCTATAGAAGCTAAACCATTAAGAATTTGAAGATGAAGAAAACTAGTGATTTGTGATATTTTGTGTTGAGAATCTAATTATATTTAAAAAAATAAAAATAAAAAAATTTGTGAATTGTTTTATGTAGTTTTTATTAACTTATTTTTTTTACTAAACACCATTTTCAAAAATTGATGCTTACTTTCGGCTACATACCTTTTTTTATAGAAAGAATAAAATTCTAATTTTTTAAATATAGTGTTTTCACACCATTATCTAGGGGATGGATATTTTTTCATAATTTTTTGTTGCATATATATTTTTGAATTAATTTTCTAATTCAGAGTAATTATAATTTGCATATATTATACTTTCAGCTGCATAACTTTTTTTGTATTTATTTGAATTAACTTATTCTTTTTTTGTTGGAATAAGGACATAAATAGCTAGTGTACATGGATTTTTAAGAAGTTTTTTTCTCTCTTTTCTTATTTTTCCGTATGTGTGAAATAAAGACCTCGATGTTCATTCAAAAACGTACATTCACAAAAACTAAAAAATAAATATAATAATAAAATTAAATATATTTAAAATTATAATTTTTGGGAAGCTTATAATAAGGACTACATATTTATAAAAGGTAAATTTTAAATAAATTAATTTGATCCCCTAAAGGTAAATCAAAAGTGGTTTTTTATCAGCATTTTGATAGGTGTAGAGGAGACTCCATTATAGGTATGGTTTAAAACTAGCATCTTTCTATCCAAGGGGGTTTGATCTAACCCTCTTCAATTAAAACCCTTAAAATGGAACCTTTTTAAGGCTTAAATAATTATATTTTCTAAAAATATGTGATTTCAACAAAAATTAGGATGTCCCAAAAAGTGTAACCCATTATTGTGGCAACACCCTATTACATCATGTTTTTGAATTTAATAAGGTATTTAAGACAATTTCTCATGTTTGTAACTAGTTAGGAGTCATTTTGGAGTAAATAGGGTAAAATTTGTAAAAGTCGCAAAAAGTTGTCAAACAACTTTTGCATTTTTGCATTTTTGGCTTTTTAGGGAAGTTGAATGGTTATATTTTCAAAATATAGTTGTAAATGATTATGTTTGGTTTTTAGTGGCTTAAATAAGACTTGTGGAGTCAAATACAAGGTTTTGGTGTGCATTTTGAAGATTGAGCAATAAATAAACACTATTTTATGTGTTTTAAAGGTAAAATTTGCTGCTACATAGTATAGTATGGCCTTGTATGGCTTGGGAGTTCTCTAACATTTATTTTATTTGATTATGCTCTAAATAGTTGTTCTTTTTTCATTGGTTTAATTTTATTTCATCAAGTTTGGTGAAAGTTAGAGAAGATTTACTAAAAACTATTTGAAACCCTCACTAGAATGTGCCTTGACAGGAAATAATGGATTTCTCTCCATTCCACTGATTAATAGGCCTTAAAATAGGTGGAATGGATTCTAATGGGGTATTTTTAGTGTTCATAATTTTTCAGGAGTAGGGGGTGGCATTTTGTGCAAGTAGGGTGATGCCCTAGCCCATGAAACCTCTTGTTTTAGGCAAATAAGCTGCATATGATTAGGTTTTGTAGAAAAGATCTTGGGAAACAATTTTTAATGGTTGGAAATTTTTGGTCAGACCATTTAGGACATTTCTGACCCATTTTTATGAAAATTTTAGGCTTGGAGTGTGAAAACTCCATTTTGACCTAGTGGAATGAGCCTAAATAGGCCTAGTTTCAAGCATAGCAGTAATTTTTTGACCTTTATGTTTTAAAACAATCCCACCTAAAAATTTGGTATGTTGTCAAATGGAATAATGGGTATCTAAATATGTAATTATTTTTTGGGTATGATGTATGCTTCGATAATTATGTGGGAAAAAGCACTTATGAAGTGCTATTAAGAGAATGGTGAGATTGTGAGAGAAACCCACCAAATTAGGGTTCTATATTTGTAAAGGATTTTTGATTGAGTTAGTTTCTAAGTCTTCCACCCTAATTTCTATAAAATTAGTATTATAGTAGGAGGTTTGGAGCATGCAGATAGAGCACTGAGAGAGAGGCGATTCACACTAGGACTTGTAGGTGTGAAAGAGAGTCTGTAACTGCTATCCTCCAACAAAGATAAAGCTTGGTAGAAGGTGTAGAGATCCTTCACTAAGAGAAGATGGGTAGAATAATCATATTCTAGAATCTTTGTTGGGTAGAGGGTAGGTTGAAGAAAGTGTTGTGTGAAGGAAAATTAGAACAAATGAAATGGAATATTTTTGAGGATCAAGGTTCGATTGCAGCATGGAACTATTCCAAAGAAGACAATGTGCTGAGACTTGAGACATCTGGAAAAATATTTCAAACATGGGTCTTCTATTTCTACCCACCATTCAAGAGGAGCTTGAATATTTTCTTCCCCTGTTGTATGATGCAGGAACATCACCAATTTAATTAAAAAAATAGTTGTTGATGGTTTTCGTTCAAATTAATGTCGCTAAGGAAATACCATAAGGAAGTGAAGCACTCAAATGAGTTGAAATCCAGATCAATGGATTTTCATATTCTCTTGTACAAATCTTGAAATCTATTAAAATATGGTGTGACAAGTAAAGAGGTGGTGGTGGTGAGCAAGAGATAGAGTGGAAGATGGTGAAGAAAGAACACACATAGAGGCTCCCCTCATACCTACACCAGGAGGATCAATAGATTGCATTGAAAAATAAAAGGAGTGTAGAAAGTAATGATGTTGGTTCCACAAAATTCTCATGTGAAGCACGGGTTAAGGATCATCCATCAAGTAAGCCTATGAAGTTGGAACATATCCAAGGTGCCAAAGAATTCAAAAAGGCAAGGGATGATGCATATTTCTATTTTTTTGTCCATTGGAAATGTTCACTTGATGGAGATGTCACTTGGAGGTCATAAAATGGCATGAAAAAGCATTAATCCATTGTTGCAGCACTGTCCTCAAGGGGACTTGAGTTCATTTTGCTTGGGGAGTATGGTGCAAGGCACTTGGGCCTCCAAGGTGCTAAAGGGGTTTAATGTTAGTATTTTTTTTATTAAGTCATGTTTTTATTTTTAATAAGGTTTTAAAGACCATTTCTCATATTTTTAAGTGGTTTGGAGTTATTTTTGAGTCAATAGGGTAAAATTTGTAAAAGTTGCAAAAATTTGCAAAAAGTTGTCAAACAACTTTTGCATTTTTGCATTTTGGGACTTTTAGGAAAGTTGAATGGTTATATTTAAAAAGTATAGTTTTAAATTATTATTTTTGGTTTGTAATGACTTAAATAAGCCTTGTGGAGTTGAACACAATGTTCTAGTGTGCATTTTGAAGATTGAGCAATAAAGAAACACTATTTTCTACGTTTTAGAGGCAAAATTTTCTACTACACAATAGAGTATGACATTTTATGGAATGTGAGTGCTCTAATATTGATTGGATTTTATGATTCTCTAAATATTTGTTATTTTTCCATTGGTTTCATTTGATTTCATCAAGTTTGGTGAAAGTTAGAGCAGATTTACTGAAAACTATTTGAAACCCTCACTAGGGTGTGCCTTGATAGGAAATAATGGATTTCTCTCCATTCCAATGATGAATAGGCCTTCAAATCAGTGGAATAGATGAGAATATGGTAATTTTAGTGTTGATAATGTTGTAGGAGAAGGGTATGGTGTTTTGTGCAAGTTGGGTGGTGCCCTAGCCCATGAAACCTCTTGTTTTAGGCAAATAAGATGCATAGGAGTTAGGTTTTGTAGAAAAGCTCTTGGGAAATGATTTGTAATAGTTGGAAATGTTTTTTAAGAAAATGTAGGACATGTATAATCCATTTTTATGAAATTTTGAGGCCTAGAGTGTGAAAACCATGTTTTGACCTAGTGGAATAAGCCTAAATAGGCCTAGTTTCAAGCGTAGCAACAATTCTTTGATCTTTATGTTTCAAAGCAATCCCACCTGAAAATTTGGTATGTTTAAAAAAATCATAATGGGTATCTAAATCTGCAATTATTTTCTAGGTATTGTGTGTGGTTCAAGAATTATGTGGGAAAAACCACATATGGAGTGTTATTAGGAGAATGGTGAGATTGTGAGAGAAAACCACCAAATTAGGGTTCTATACTTTCAAAGGTTGTTTGATTAAGTTAGTTTCTAAGTCTTACACCCTTATTTGCATCACTATGAGTATCCAAAATCCAAAGACTAACATAGAATATGACTTTGCTTCATATTTCGAAAACACACTTGATGAAGAATTCTTGTAACTCGTAGAAGACAAGGAACCTATTACATTTAGAAACTATTCTCTCTTGTGTTACTTGATAATATACTAGAATCAAGATAAATGGACTAAAAGAATGGAATTGGCCAAAGTTGACAAGCAAGGGAATCCTATACCTGTACATAAATGGTGCTATATTTAATATAACTGGTGTAAGAATTCTAGTTTTGCAATATTCTATGAAGATTTTGTGCACAAGATTTTGGGATTCCTTGGTTATTCAATACCAATATTTCCAAAGAAAGTGCTACAATTGTTGAGATCTTTATCCTTGAAACAAAAAAAAGGTCACACATAATTTTGTTGATTGGTTCCTCCTCCCTGAAGTCACAATAATAAGAGTCTATGGGTGCCCTATTTCTCCACATATACTACCCAAATGTGTTCCCCTCAAACTAGCATTTATGGAGTTTATGTGGAAAATTATGTGGATGGAGAAGAATGTAATACACAAGTAGAAAAAAGTCGCATTCCTAACAAATATAACCAAATTTGAAGAATGGTTTGTAGGCTTAGATACTGTTGTGAACTTTTTGCACACACGCCCCATTGAATGTGGGGACCCTCTTTCTTTCTTTTTTTTTGCTCTTGGTGTTTTGGACCTTTCTTTTGGGAGTTTTTACTTGCTTGGGTTTGTGCTTTAATGACCTATTTTTCCATTTTAAGTGGCATTCTTTTGAGCTATATTGAAAATTTGAAGTTTTGGCTCTATCTCGGGTTTTTTACTATTCTCGGGAAAATCAACACATCCCAGATTTCCCCGAAGTCCATGGCGGTGTCGAATCCCCGAAGTCCATGGCTATGTCGAATTCCCGAAATTCTTTGTGGCTGCGGTTGTCTTGTCGAGTGCATTAATGGTGTTTGTACGAGGGCAAGAGGCTTTGATATATTGATGTTTTGAGAAGTGATTGATCATTTTGAGTTGTGCATTTGCTATCATTTGGGCTTGTGTGATTGGAGTTTTGGTGTTTTGCTGGATATTTTGATCCTCGGGGTTATGTAAGCTATGCGTTTGCTTTTGGAGTGCGTGAGTGGTATCCAATCTACATCAAGTGGTTCTTTGTTAATTTCCTGCATCACAACTTTTGTGCTCCCATGGTATGTATATGCACCTTGTTCTTTATTGGTTTCAATTTGCTTCTCACCATTTTGCTTAATGAGTCATTCGTAGTTTTCTGGTCTTTTGGGTGCGCATCATAGTTGGGCATTTTGGGAGGTTTTAATCTGTTGCACCAGTTAGTTTTGATTGATCAAATGTTGTGCTTGGTCTGGTGTTGGTTCTTGTTTGGGCTTTGGTTCGATGTGACTTTGAGTTCTCTATTTTGCTGAATCACTAAATCATCCATACTTTCATGGTGGACATTTAGGGTTCCCAACCCAAGGTATGGTCATTCGTCTCTGAAAGTGCTGGGAAGTGGGTCATTAGCTCACGTTTTATTCATTAAAGTCCTAGATCGAGTTGGTTTCATATTTCTGGCTTGAATCCAGAATGATTTGAACTGATATGATAGGGTGCCAAGGATGTAGACAGGTTCGGGTTTTCGAGGTCTTCACGGAATTCCACTCTCCCCAAATTTCCTATCTTTCCTTCGTTTACCGCTTTAATCTGGATTTCCTTTGGTTTCACCAAAATCCGTTCCATCTAGATTCTCCCGAAGTCCGTGGTCGGGATGTTTTCCCGATTTCAAGCTTAGATATTGTTATACTTTTGGTTTCACCAAAATCCGTTCTATCTGAATTCTCTCGATATTTTGTGCCCCTTCATTTTCCCCGAATCCGTCGTAAAATTGCTAATTTTGCCAAAATCCATCTCTAGCAGATTCTTCCGAGTGTTTTGAGGAAATGATTAAATTTGATAATTATGGATTATGGGTTTCTTGATAATGCATTTGATTAACTTAGGGAGCTTATGATGAATGTTCTTAATAATTTTCCTTGGTTGAATTGGGGATTTGAATGATATTATGGGATTTAGTATGTTTGGTTTGCTGGAATCCACCTGGTCCAGATTTTCCCGAAAATCCTTCCCAGTGTAGAATCCGCGAGGGGGGCTAAATCCTGAACTTTAAGATAATGATCTTTTACACTCATTGCTTCTAATGGATCTAATTGTATGTTGTCTTTATGTGTTTACAGGCAGGATCGGGATAGAATGTTGCTGGCAAGGGCAAAGGAAAGGCAACTGACCTTGGTGTAGAGGCATCTGCCATCTCAGATGTAGAGAAGGTTAAGTTGGACATGAAGAGCAGAGTCCATGAGAGTAAGTTGAACTCAATTTGGTCAAGAATTACAGACACAAATGTTGGAATGTGGGATTACGAGGAATTCAAGGCTGAGATGTCAGCACCTAACCTTCCTTTGTTATCAAGAAGAATGGTGGACTCTGGATTGGCCCATGTGGCAGGCTTTCCTTCTATAGTACAGTGTTATGAGGTGGTGCTAGAATGTGCTAGGAATTATGATAGGGGTACACAAAGGATTATTGGCCCTCAAGGCAGGATTCTTGCAGGATTCAGTCATGTCTCCATTACTACAAACTTTGACATGCTCAACAGATCCCATGTGGTTGGTTTTGACAGGGAAGGGCCTAGGAAATTTTATGAAGAAGACATGGTTAATTCCCAATAGGTGATTAACTATTGGCTTGAGAAGCCTAAATCTCACTTCTCCAAGTTGCCTAAGCAACTGTTCAGGCTTAAATTTAAAAGAGAATACTATAATGTTATCACCCTTCTTAGTAGGTTGGTAGGATTGAAAAGTGCAGGGGTCTTTGAGACCTGGATGTTCCATATAATTGCTAGATTGGAGGAAGGTTTTGATTATCATTGGGTAGGTGCCATTAGTGCTATGATCCATGAGCAGTTATGCAATGTCTTACAAACCAAGACTTTCCTCATGACATCCTACCTGCTATACTCGTTGGCCAAACTTTATCCATACAAAGGATTGAGTACCAGAGGTGTCTTTGGGCATGATGCTATTTATGAGGTATACCCATAGTTGCACTTAACCGGTGGGAGTTATAGGAGATCAAATGATGCCTTCACCATGCATATCACAAGATTGCTCTAGGGTGCAGAGCATGTGAGAATATCCGACAAGGCAAAGCAACTGGTGGGAAGATATGGAGCATGGTTTATCCAGTTCCCAACCTTTTCATACATCAAAATTGATGGTTTTCAAAGGGCTCCCTACATATTGCCAAGGTATCCCACATACCACATAATTTTGTTGGAAGTTGTGAGGAAAGTTTGTGATTTCGACAATGTTGTAAAAGGAGAAATGCATAAGACTGGGTTTGGGAATGATTTCCCTTTGAAGATTGGAATGGGAGAGGTTTGTGCCTCCATTCAGTCTGCCCATACTACTGAGGAGGAAATGAGTTCTTTTGGACTTCCTTTCCACACTAAAAGAGTGAGGTTTCATATCACAGGTGAGGCATAGAAGAAGGCCAATAGGGATTATAGCCGTAAGCCTCATAGTGAGGATTATTGGGCAAACCTTGCTGATGAGTTTCAGGTTAGAGAAAAGAAGTTTTCCAAACTACCATTAGACTTGGTGAGGCTGTATAATGTAAGACCCATTCCAGATCAGATAAATGAGGATGGAAATGTGATTCAGGGCCATTTTTATGAAGCAGTAAAAGACAAACCAGTAGGGGAGGTCAATTGGTTGGAAGAGGAAAAGACTGATCTGGATCAGGTTACAGCCCTAGTGATCAAATTCACTAAAATGTGGTTTAAACAAAAGATGCTAGAGCTCGAGAGCGAAGGTGTTCCATGCACTTATGACCTCATGGGAGACTTGGAGTCTCATTCTGCTTCTGAAGCTTCTATTGAACCAGATCAAAAGGGTAAGGAGAAGGTGGCCTCTCCTTTCAGAATTCAGGTAAGGGATGTTCAGGCTGAGAAAGCTGCAGAGTTGGGAAAGTAGAGAAAACTTGTTGCTAAGAAGAGGAAACATGCCTCTAGGAAAGAAGTTGAGGAGAAACAGGAAGAGGAGGAAGAGGTGGAGAGTGTCCATGCATTGATGAAGAAGAGGAGGACTACAAGGACATCACACAAGCTAGAGGAGGTTCCTAAGGTTGACAAGAAATTTGAGCCACCTGTGGTAGAAGTGGAGAGCTCTGGGGAAAAGACACAAGTTTATATGAGGAGATCCAGGACTCCTTGCCCAAGAGATACTATGGTCAAGGAGGGTGTTTCGGTAAGTATCCCTATTGTTGAGCGGGTGAGCCCCTCCATTCCCCAAGATGCTGGCAGTGTAGGAGGAGAGCAAAAATAGGATGAGGATGGAGAAGAGTTTCAAGAAGGAGACCTCTTCAATGCAGAAGCTGAGATAAATAAGGTGATTCAGTCTCCCTTGGTGGCACATGCGGATTCTCCTACAAAGGAACAAGTGAATAAGTCTCCCCAAAACGAAGAGGAGATATCGGTTAGGGCTCCCTCACCTATAAAGGTTGTTGTAGAAGAATAGGTACAACATGAAGATGACCCAATAGTGGATGTTCCCAGAAGTCCAAATGTTGAGGGAGATGTTACTAATGATCAGCAGGAGAAGGAGCAGGATAAGCAGAGCACTATGGCCACCAAGTTCACTATTCCTGATTGGCTTGAAAGGGGACTGATGAGTAAAATGGTAATAGTGGAGGATGCTCCTCCTAATTGTGATGTCCTTATGGCCAATGTGGAGAAAGGGAAATCTAAAAAGAAAGCAAGGGTTATCTCTCAAATTGAAAGGGATAGATCAAGCAACCAGGTGGCCCATATTGCTACCCCTACTCCAGATAAAGAAAGGGATAATATAACTACTCAGGATTATGATGTGCAAACTATTGATTTGGGAGATGCTACTGTTGAACAAGATATCAAAGAATATGAGGGTTCCAGTGCAGTTATTGTGGGAAGATTAAAGAAGGCAATGCAGACTAGACATGAGCTAGAAAAGGAGAATGAAACTTTGAGAAAATACTTGCAGGATTTAATGAAACCCTTGCAAGCCATTGGCTCCTCCTCTTTTGCTGCAGGATTTATTCCCCAGGAGACAATTTCTGAGTTGGAGAGGATGAAGACCACTTCACATGTTGCGGTGACATGGTTAAAAGGTGTTCAAGATAAAGGAGATGAAGCCATTAAGGGCATATTATCCACTAGAGGAGATGCAATGAGGTTGATTGATCAATTAAAGACTGCATTGGCACAAGATAATGTGGGTACTAATCTCTTATTGTAGAAGGTTACAACTATCATGGGGTTCACTGAGGATAGACTGGTTAAGTGCAGGATTCTTCCTTTCCCTAGGGTTTCTGAACCTTGGGAGTGGTTCAAAATTCTGCAAATGAGGTAGAGGGCCTTGAAGAAGATCCATAAGCAGGAAATGCTAATTGATGTTCATGGGAAATGCATTTCATTCTTTGAAGTCATGACTGGAAGGAAGAAGTTTGCTCTGAAGCATCTCAGTTTGGAGAAACTTAGAGAATGGTGGAGGGATGTATATTCTTCAATTGGTGAAGGACCAGTCACTAAACATCAATTGGATGATGCAGCCACATACATTGTAGTCATTGATAGATATTTGACCGACAAGGCTGGTTGGGATGGTATAGTTTGATAGGGAAGAGAAGATGTTAAAACTCTTGAGAGAAAGGTTTATAGTTCTGCCTGTGCCACCTGTTGTCGAGCTGGATAGGGATCTGTTGGCCATACATAGAGAAGAGGATAAAGCTAAGGATAAGGATGGGGATTGAATATATAGAGTTACATGGATATTTGTGCTTCCCATTAAGTTACATGTATTGGGCCGACCTTTTGACACTTTGGCGGTTTTGGATGAAATTGGTGCTATGGCACATTTCATGTGATCAAATTATTCTTTTGGGCCAACCTATTTTTAGGTTATGTTTTATTGTAAAATCAGAATTTGGGCTAACCTATCTTGTTGATTCTCTATATAAGAGCGGGCATGTTGCCTCATTTAGACAGTAGATAGAAAATTAGAGAATAGAGATAAAAGGATAGGTAAAATAGGAGAATAGTTATATCCGAGCAAGCTAGAGTTTATTTCAAAGAAAATGTTGTAACAGAACAACTTGGATTGTTGCTATCTTGGATGACATAATATAAGAGAGATATTATGTTTGGTATCTATCTTTTGGAATCTCATCTGGCATGGTTCTTGTTATTCTATCTTTCAGATTGCTTCTTGTTTATGATTATATGTTTTGATAATGCTTAGGGTTTCATGTTTGGAATGTTGTAGCGATCTCTAGTCCATACTTTTTGCAGTTAGCTGATTGTTAACTACTTTGCAAAGCTAGCCTGGGCTTATATTTGTGCTTAGTTCAATTGTGAGAGTTATTCATCTCAATTGCTATAAGGTTGACTGGGTGAATGTTCATGATTTCAAAATCTTTCAATACCTTAGAAGATTGCACTATTTTTGTGGAGTTGCAGATTCATCTGGGTTAAGCAGAAGATAGTTTATGAGAGATTGGTCCATTTTGAGCATCTTATCCTTTGACATTTTCAATCCTAGTATTAAAAGTAGTTTTAAGATTACCTCTGAAAACCTTCATCTTTTATTATTTCTTTATTATCTGATTTGTATCAAGTTTGAAGTATCACTCTATTGGTTATATCTGATAAGTTGGTGAATCTAGTTCTACTCGTAGTAAGGTCCCTTTGTGATTACCAGCATTTTCACATCATCTCTGAGTTGTTTCATTGCATTGTCAAGACCTGACATTAGAGACCTTGGGGTTATCTCTTCTCCATAGAGATTTACTTTTCAAGAGAGATAGAAATCATATTCTATCTGAGTTGTTGTTGTGCAGGAAACACCATCAATAGATACCTTCAAGAAGTTGCGGTATTATTTAAAGACAAGTTATTCATTGGGATCTAGAAAAGAAAGAGCTTTTGATCCTAAAAATCATATAAATAACATAAGGCATAATCTTCTTACCAAGACAATAGTTACACACCAAGTTGATTATGAGGAAGATGTGATAAGGAATTTCCTTACCTACCAAGAGGTATTCCAAAGGAAGATAAATGGGCATATATGAGGAAATTTGAAGAAGAAAGGAAGCAAAAACACAAGAAGGAGAAAAGGCTCCTAAATGATGAAGTTAATAAACTATTCATGAAAGATTCAAGCTAAAAGAGTAGCTAATAGGGGTAGGAACTTCATCGAGCAAGGATATAGTGTTATATAAGCCTCCTAGTGCTCCAATAGATGTTGTACATAACATTTCTACTGAACAAATGAATGCTCTTGATAAGGAAGTAGATGAAATGAAGAAATTCATCAATAAAACCCATGAGGAAGTAAAGATGTAAGTCTGTGAGGTTATAGAAAATATTCTAGAGCATAGGGTAAAGTTGATTGCAAATAAACTAGAGAGTGTGCATGATAATTATAAATCACTTCAGTAGGCTACTAATCAAATAAAATAACATATGCTTGTAGTGGATCCCTTGTTAAAAAGGTGGCATCTTATACATCACACTCTGTCTAAATTGTGTCAGGTTCTACACAGGAGTATTGGTGCTCTTGTAGCATTGAAGCCAACTAAGAAAATGATAAAGATGATTAGTGATGAACTTCAATATATACAAGGGCAAGAAAAAAGGGTAAAGGCATGAATGGATTCTTTCCACACCCTGAAGTAGTGGTACATACCAGAAATAACAAAAGAAGATGATCAGTTGAGAGATTTTGAGGAGTGGAATAAGACGTTTGGTCAGATTGCTCATAGGTGTTGTACCCACATACAAGAGAATGGGGATACAAATATTCACAAGCTTAATCTCATTCTAGATGGATTAATTTCTTTTGATGTTGGATACCTAAAGTTTTCCAATGATGCAAAGGAACTACTAGATAGTCTGTGGAAAACTCATCTTGCAAACATACCAAAGATCCAAGAGTAGAAATGGCCATCAGACTTTATAATATATCATTGGGAGGAGAAATATCTAGCTTTTGAAGAGTAGGTCAGTAGGATAAGAGAATTTAGATGTTTATCATGGGGTTGAAGCCTTTGATAGACCAGTGTTCATGGGATTTCTACATTGATTAGTGGATTCAGAAATTCTAAGTGTCTTACGTCTTGTTTATTTCTTTAATTATGTTGATCAAGTGAATAGATAAGTGAAGAGGTGTAATTTTGAAACATCGCCTCATTTTGTAAAATATCCTATAGCTTTTTGTTTCCCATATAAAAGGGAAAACCAAGGACTGATTTTGAGACATCACTATCATCTTCATTAGTAGAATTAGTTAGGCTACACATTTCATCCATTCATTTCCATATTTCCAAAAACTTATGTTATCAATGTATATCATTTGAAGCAATATAATGCATAATACTACTTATATTTGGTGATATATTATAGCATTCAATTTTGGTGTTGATACTCATTTACATGTGTTTTTGTATCCTCTCCAAAGTGGTTCTCTTGAATTATTTGAATCTATATGATTTTTCTAGACACATTTTATGTTACTATGTGACTGTTTTGATTGGGTTATGGTTAGAGAACTAAAAATCTCTTCAGTTAATTCATTTCAATTGGTTCCCTCAGGGATTAAAAATAATTTTAAGCTAATTAGTTTGATTGGTTTCCCTTAAGCTAAGAATTAAAAATTCCTTTCATAGCATCACAGTAATTTGAGGGAATAACACTAGGATCAATAAAGAAGAGTGTTGTAACAAACATACTTGCACATTTGTACAAGGTACAAACACTTAAAGTTCCCAAAAAATAGAGTGAAGCTAAAGAATAGAATTAGCTATCATACAAATTTGTCTCCATAGTCATCATCCACTCATTCACTCCATTCACCCAATAGATTAGGCACCCTTCAACTTTAGAATAATTTTATGCAAAATTTACTCGTACCTTTGATCACTAAAAACATTTACAATAGGAAATAGTCATCAAGTCTTGCATCTACTTCCCCCCATGTGCCATTGTGGGTAGATTTCCTAAGTTAGAGAGAATTTTCACACTTTCAAATTTGCATTATCAATTAGATGCACCCTCCTAGGTTTAGTAGAGCCTAAAGAGTAGGAGGTGATCAATCATATTTCACCTTGTTCGTTGGCCAAAAATGTACTAAGAGACTAGCACCCTCTTAAGGTTCAAAACCTACATTTTTGAGATCTAACAGGTCCTACGCCACTTACCTAGGACACACATTATTTAGTGTTAAACATTATGCTAAATTAGTGTCCTAGATCTAAGTGAGGACCCATTCGCCCTATGGTGAATGGGTCTTAGGTCACTTACCTAAAACACATATCTTTCAATAATAAGTGTTGTGTAATGGAATTTATGAATATTGGGTTTTAACCCTTAGAAATTTTATTTAATTGGGATTGGATTTGAATTAAAGGGGCCAATTAAGGAAAATTAAACTCAATCAATTAACGAAGCCCTAGATTAATTTGAAAGTGTAAATTACATCTTACAACACCAAAAATAAGGCACATTAAGTCCAATTTATTTAAAAGGGCCCTAAACTTAATTTGAATGTGCAAAACATATTACAACACTAAATTAAGCCACCATTAAGCTCATTTTATTATTAATTATTTTCAAATTAATTGTGAAAAAGGGATACTTTTTCCTACACTGCATTTTTCCCCTACTTTAGTGAGAGGGTGACTGCATGTGAAACTCACACTAAATTAGACATTCAAGGCACTTGTGTATTCAAAAATGACAAAGATACACTATAGTACAAAATGAAAGACCAAGAATATCAATCTTATATGGTCTAATCAGTGTGAAACACATCTAAGCCATCATTTTTTTTGTCACGCTCACTCTGGGGTAGTGGAACATTGGGTTGTCCACTAGGTGAGCATCCCAAAAGGGTGGAAAATGAGAGAATCATATTAGAATCCTATAACATATGAAATATATCCTCTTGAAAAATTCAATAAGGAATGGCAATGCAAGGCAAGGCTCCACAGGCAAGTAAGGAGTGTTATGCTAGGTGGCCTTCACTTAGAGTTTTAGTTTTATAGGTCTTAACAAGTTGTGTTATGCTAAAAAACCATGAACAAGGAAAGGATTCATATGAAGGCAAGGTGTGTTATTCTTGGTGGCCTTCAATTAGGGTTTCAACCTTCATAAGGTTAACAAGCTATATTATGCTAACACTTATGAACAATAATTCTAGTAAAATGTTTTTTTAAAGGGATTTTGCTTGGGGAACATCATGCCTAATGTATCCAAGAGAGGACAAGTCAAGATTAAAAGGTTCTCAATGTAAGGAATGCAATGTGTTGCATCACCACTAAGAGGAAAGTCATATGATAAGAAATATCACACTCTTGGAGGACATCAAACCCAATGGCACCACCAAGAAAGGGCTGCATCACAAGAAAAAGAAAATAACACCATGAAACAAGAGAAATGTCAAAAGATATTATCAATGTTTGCGGCCACTTTAAAGTGGTTGCTAACACCATTGTTATGATAAATTTCTTTGAAGTAGCCAATGTTCAATCTTAGGACATGAGAGATTTACTCAAAAATCCCTATGCCAAGTCATATGTTTCTAAAATAAAGCTACACCATGAAAATGGAAGGAAGGGTTACCCCAAAAAATACATAAGGGATCAATGGATTTGAGGTTAGTATATATCTTTGCTAAAATGTTTTTATAGAGCTCGAAAATGTCACCATTCCCCAAATACTCATAGAACTAGAAGAATAATACAAAGAGAGAGAAAACAAAGAAAAAGTCTTTTGGATCAACATGGAAGAGACCTAAATGTCTCGATGCCTTGCATTATCTCCAAAAGGAAAACATAAGACAAACAAAAAATATAAAATGTCTACGACATATAGAATAATGTAGATACAAATAAAGGATTACACAAAAAAAAGACAAGGATACATCAAAAAACATAGTATAGGGGATCACATTATGCATATTCCATCACATAAGGAACCATGAAAAAGAAAAATAAATAAAAATACTAGTAAGGCACATATGAGTTAACCTATAATAGGTCATCCACATCCCAATCTTGTTCGGTATATAGAAAAGGTGAACAAATAGCTAAAGGGACAACATCAAGTGTTGAACTAGGACAAGGACTAAGTTCAACACTATTTTTAGGATAATTTTCATTTAAGCTCATAGAAGAGGAGAAAAATTAATCCAACTCATTATGTGATTGTTCATCAATATTTGTAATGTCAATGTCATCATCTAAATTAATCACAATGGGAGGTCTAATGACAATATCCATGTAGAAGTTTGTTCGTGTTTACATTATGGAAAGGGAAAAGAGACATCATTCTTTGCAGGAGATAAGTTTAGATCTAGATTTTATATGTTTCTCTTTTCTTCTTTAGTTTGTAACATACGAGCAATAACATGATGTCTATGCCTACACTCTCTAGCATTTTAGCTTCTTCTCAATCTAATGTCAATTTGTGATTGTGTAGGAGTGAGTTTGTCAAGCATAGAATTATTGTCTTCACTTATGGGAGGAACTGAAGGAACCATAGGAGGTTTCTCAACCACTTTCTCTTTAGCTTTGTAATATGTAAATGTAATGACCTATATTTCAATGTGTAAATGCAATTTTTAGATTCTAAACAAGGAAATTTTTTGATTACACTATGCAAAAACCTAAAGATGAAGTCTTGTAAATGCAATTTTGAAATCACATAATGCACTAACCTTATAAAATTAAGCTAGATATGATCAAATTAATGAAACAAAAATTCTACAAATAGTAACAAAATTCTAAAAGTAGAAAACATGAATGTAGAAATGAATGTTTTAATGCCTAGAAAATCATAATGTGACCCTGATCAAGAACTCATTCACCCTAGGGTGAATGGGTTCTAGGTGAGGGTTTTGAAAAAAAAAATTTACATATTTTTGAGTGATTTTTAGTAGTTTCCAGATTATGGTTGGATACAAAACGTTTCATTTTTAATTTTATGTGAATTCAATGTTGAATGCAAGTGCAAAATGTGAAAAAATGACATCCTATAAAACTAGTTTGTTATGTAATTTTTGTTTCAATTTTCAAATGAAAATTAATATGATATAATTATATGTAAATGATATGCAAGATGACTATTTTTTTGTATTTTTCAGATTTGAAGAATGCAAAATATAAAATCCTAAAACCCTTAAATGAAATGCAAAGTTGAATGCAAACTAGACACCCTAAATGAGAACTAATTCAATGCAAAGAGATGCAAATGAATGCAAGATCCAAATATAGGATGAAATAGGACTTCAAAATCATAAAATGCAAGGATCAAACTTAGTTTCACCAAAATGAAACAAAGAAAAATAGGTTTTTTTTGGAAAATGAATTTATGAACAATGGACCTATTTTTTGTAGTTTCATTCAAAATGTGTGTTATAAAATGTAAATGAAGAACATTAATCAAATCTTACAGAAACAAAAATCAAAATTTAGATCTTGAAAGAGAAAAATATGTATACCTTTCACCAAAATTCACCATTTTTAAGTGCAATGAGGACTTATTTTCCCTATGGCGAATGGGTCCTGGCTAGGGTTTCTAAAAAATGCTTATGGGTTCTTTTTTCCCAGGTTTGCACACCTAGATTCTAGGTGTTCACTACTGGAAAGATGAAAATTAAATCTATAGAAGAGTTTCCATGATTTGACAACTTTTTAACTTTCTTCAATTCTGATCTTCAATCTAAAATTTGCAATCATACATCAAAGAGAGAAAAATGTTGTTTGCTAGGGAATGGGAGTTTACCTTGGTCAAACATTGTTTGGGTAATTAAACCTTGAAATGAAACAATGAAATTTCTTGAAAGAATGATGCATGAAAAACAATATGTAACAACTCACCAAACCTTATTTGAAACCTTGGAGTAGAAATCTACAAACTATGATGAAGTGACCTCAATGAATGTAGATCTTGATCATGGAACTTGATTAGAGATAATTCCTTTGAATTCTTGATTAGATATTGAACACTACATCACCATAGGAGCTCAAACAACATGCATGACGCAATAAATCTTTGACATGATGATAGGAATCTTGATTTCTGCAATAATCTTCAATAAATTTTCCCTTGAATAGCTTTAAATGCTCTTGAATTTTTTAGCTTGATCTAATGAAGTCTCAAAAAATTTCTAGGATTGCCTGAAAGTATTAGGATGAAACATAGTGAAATAACCTTATATTTATATGTATCTTAACATTAATTCCTAAAATTTAAATATCACAAGTTGACATTGAATTGTAGATTTGAAATAATTAAAACAGTACAAAAAACATATTTTAAAGGGGGGCTCCTAGGTCTAAGTGGACCCATTTTCCATAGGGTGAATGGGTCATAAGCTATTTAACTAGGAAACACATTATTTAGTGGTAAACATTATGCTAGATTAGGGTCCTAGATCTAAGTGAGCACCCATTCACCCTATGGTGAATGGGTCCTAGGTCACTTTTCTAGGACAAACATCTTCCAAAGTTAAGTTTTGTGTAATGGCATTTATGAATCTCGGGTTTTATCACTTAGAAATTACATTTAATTAGGATTGGATTCGAAATAAAGGGGATAATTAAGGTAAATTAACCTCAATCAATTAATGAAGACTTAGATTAATGTGAAATTGTAAAGGTACACCTTCCAGCATGAAAAATAAGGCACAGTTATGTCCACTTTATTTAAAAGGGCCCTAAACTTAATGTTAATATGAAAAAAATATTATAACACTAAATTAAGGCATCATTAAGCTCATTTTACTATTAATTATTTTCAAATTAAGTGTGAAAAAGGGATACTTTTTCCTACACTATAGTTAGTTCCCTCATATTGCAATATTGTGATGATATAGGTGGCATATGAGAAGTCCTTGTGACTACCTTGTTCATGCTAAAGAAGACTACCTTGACCTGTAACATTCATTAGGACTATCCATATCCCCTCTATTTATCTTACCACTCTCTCTCCCCATTTAGGTATAGGATATAGGGTGTAGGAGATAGGTTTTAGGGTATAAGGTATAGGGTTTAGGGTTTAGTGTATCAATATAGGGTTTAGGGTATTGGTATAATGTTTATGGTACAAGTTTGATGGTACAATATTTAGGGTACATAGGGTATAGGATATTGGATTTAGGGTTTAAGGTGTTGGTATAGGCTTTAGGGTACAAGATTGATGGTACAAGGTTTAGGGTACATAGGGTATAAGTTTTAGAGTATCTAGCATATAGGGTTTAGATTTTACGGTATTGGTATAGGATTTAGGGTAAAAGATTGATGGCACAAGGTTTAGGGTAAATTATAGCGTATAGGGTTTAGGGTACAAGATTGATAAAACAAGGTTTAGGGTACATAGGGTATAGTGTTTACAGTTTAGGGTATTGGATTTATGGTTGAGGGTATAAGGTATAAGGTATAAGTTATAGGATTGAGTGTTTAATATATTCTTGTGCCTGTTGCACACACGCCCCATTCGAAATGGGGACCCTCTCTTCCCTCTTTTGCTTGTTGGGTCCTTTTTACGTCCTAAAAAGTCAATATATTCTCAAAGTCACATTTTAAGTTGACCAAACTTGGCCCCCCTTGAAAATGTTAATATATTAAGCCTTTTCGGGTTTCCCTTATCTATCAGCCTCTTTGATGTCCATGGACCCTCTCAGGCCCAGACCCTCGAGTTTCCATTCCAGCTTCACCGTTGTTGATGGTCTGTGTCCAACGTCTTTTCAGCTTACCTAGCCCGACCTTTCGGGATTCCCTTCTCATGTTTCCTCTTGGACTTCACCATTCCAAGCAACTGCCAGCTTCCATCTCCCTAGACCTCGAACCCTGGGTTCTTTCCCACCATTTCAACTTAACACTTCGTAGATTCTAAACCAGCCGTGGTTCAACATATTTCCGGCCATCGAGCTCTAGATCACCCATCACCAATCTAAAAATTTGAATTCACCAATCCCATCTCCTACCATACGAGAATTTAGTTATGAAATTAATTACATGCAGGGGTATATAAACATGTTTTCACCTATCATTTTCACATGAAAGTGTAATTTTGAAAGCTTGGTGAGGCACTGACATCTTCCACCTCCGCACTTGAATCCTACTTTGTTGTGCTTTGTGAAATTCGGCATCGAGCTTCTCCGAGAATTAAGGGTAGGTTCGCCACCGCCCCTGCTTTCGATTTTTTAAGGAATTTAAACGTCAAAATCAAGTAAGGAATAAAGTAAAATCAAAAACTTGGTATGGTAGTACCATGACCTGAAAACCCATGTTTTAAAATTTGCAAAATCAATCATTTGAAAGACCAAATCAAAATTTGGGTCTTGAATTTTTCCTCGCTGTTGTTTGGAATAGGCGACCGCCTCCTTTGGGCTCAGACTTGTACATGGTTGTTCCTAAAATTTGGACTTTGAAAATCCTACTACGACCGAACTCATCCTGGGTCTCGGCCTTTGAACTTCCCTTCTCGGGTTTCCACTGTGCCTTCGCCATTCAAAAACGACCTTCCTTGAATGTCCTTCTAGACCTTGGACCCAAGGTGTGTGGTGTCCATCTCAAACTTACCAAAAAACCAAATGGCCAACCTCACCTCAGACTCTGGTGTTCGGATTTTCATCTTCAAATTTCCACGTCTATTTCATCATTTTCGATAGAGGATTCTGTTCGTCTTCCCAGAACCTAGCCCTGACTCTGCAAATTCATTCACAAACCTACACAAAAGCCAAACATCAAAGGCATCACTGGATCCTGACCTCCAGAATTCCCTATCCGGGATTTTGTGTCACTCTCGCCATCTCAAATGGTTGTCCCCGGACGTCTTTCCGACTCTTGGACCCCAGTCTACTTTTTGTGAAGCATAAATTCTAAACGAAGATCATAACATCCAAACACCCTTCGGACCCTAGACTTTGGAGTTACGTCTCTAGGATTTCATTCCATTTTTGCCATTCCAAATGGCCAAATCAGACCATCTTTCTGGCCTCCGGGTCCCTTGGTTTGCCATCGGGCTTTCCCAGCTCTTGACTTTGTCTCTGGGGATTACCCTCCAGACTTCCATCCTCGAACTGCCACCTGCATTTTTCCATTTTGCATGGTTGTCCCGTGACAGCTTCCCAATAACAGTAACCCAAACTCTAGAACCCGGCACTTGGAATGTCATCTTCCCTGCGTCATTCCAAACAACCTTCTTGCAACTAAAACCTGAACACCTAAATGAGAGCTCAGATGACCTCCAAATTGAAATTGGACTTTGACCCACTTCCTAAAATTTGGTCTTCTTTCACGCAAGCCCTTCATTGATCAAATCCATGACCGGAAACTTCATCAGGAGTTCCATGCCTCGTTTTCCCTTCTAAGCAGCATTCTGCCAAGGGATGTCCGACCCTGGGAACCTAGATTCTTGTTTTGCTTCCTTATGAAGTTTTATCAGGTGATAGATGCTCATCGAATTTGAATGATGATTGCAGAGCTAACCTTAATATGCAAGGAGTTTTCTAAGGCTACTTTCCATGTTTAATGTTACTGATTCACATCTCTTTGTGCAAGATTTATGGAATCTAGTGTAGAAACCTTTAGTGCTACCAAGGAAAAGGGAAAGGGAACTACCAAAGTGCCTTGAGGCAAGGAGGACAAGGACCAGATGAAGTTCAAATTCTAGGGGGTGTCGTTGCACTCTAGAATCACCATTCTTTGGAGAGATGTCATAGACACCAATATCGGGCATGTCGATATTTTTGAATTCACATGGAGGGTCAGGGTGAACCCTAAAAGAAAAAATTCAAAACTAATCAAGAGCAGTGGACTCGCTAAGGTTGTAGGCTTCCTGCTAGCTTTGGTGGCCCCTAAGCTGGTAATGGCATATCGGTAAGCATATCAACTCCGGACCAGAACCATAGTGGACAAAGATGAAAAAACTCTTGTAGACATGTCCCCTCTTGGGTTAGCTAGAACTTTACACATCCTCACCTTTGAGACCATGGAGACACCAACTATGGAGGAATGCAAGGCATTATGGGAACAAGGTCCTATGAGGTGCAAAAAACTGATTAATCAATATTTGTTGAAGGATACGCAGGCCAGTGCTAGAAAGGTCCCACAGGAGCTCTTTCGTAGTGATTTCTTCAAGGATTACCATGGCCTTGTCACTTTTCTAAGTAGAGTAATGGGTCTTCCTACTGTGGCCTTCTTCTAGGAATGGATATTTTACTTTATGGAGAAAATTATCTATGGTGACATTGCCTTTGATTGGGGCAAAATAATCAGCAATTGCCTCCATGAGCAATTTATCAAAGTGAAGAAGTCCTCTCAGTTCTACATGACATCCTACCTGGTTTATTCGCTTGCCAACCAACAAAATTATCATGGTTTCAACACACTACCCAATGTAGCACCAGACAAGGACCTCAAGCCTTATGACAGATACCCTCAGTTGCAATACATAAACTTCAAAACGGATTACAGCAGGGTGAATGATGCCTTCATTTCCTACAACATCCAACTGCTTGGAGGGGATTTTCAGACAAGAGTATCCCATAGTGCCAGAGCCCTCATCAGGCAGTACACCTTCTTATACATACAACTCCCCAAGTTCACATACATTCATGCCCAAGGATTCATGGAAAGGCCGAACAAGCTGCCCCGGTATCCTAATGACCGGATCATACTATTAGAGTTGACCTGGCAGCTACGCCACATTTATAATATTCTAAGTAGAAAACATCTAGTGGGGATGCCTTACCCTATCAGCCTTAGCCAGGGGGTGTATAAGATCCATACCTGCAAATGTGCAGGGAATTCATAAAAAGAGTTGGCCAAGTACCACTTCTGGCAATATACAACTCAGCCGTGAATGGACCCTTACGGCATATTAGAAAATCATTGGGACACAAGTATGCCCACCTCTACAATGTTGAGGATTTTTAGGAAAACTACAAGGATGATCTTGAGGTGTAGTTGCGGCACTACATGCACATGACTACCCTCTACATGTGAAGAGTGAACTTGTGCCTAATTCTAAATGAACTTGAAGAAGATGAAAGCATGATGATTGACCCAGGATATAGTGTCATCACCAACCTTTTGTTGCCTATGATCGACTAGGATGAGCAAGCGGTTGATAACCTTGACATACTCACAAAGCCTATGGAGGTCAGAACAAAGGAAAGGATCAACTAGTAAGTGGCACAACTAAAACAACAGGGAGTCGCCTTAACATTCAAGGGACTCAAAAGTGAGCCAAGTGGCTCTAATGGTGGGGTGTCTATTGCAAAAAATGTAGAAATGTCCAAGTCCCCACCATCTGTCAAAACCAAAAACATAAAGGAAGCTAGTAAGGAAGGACCTAACCCAAAGGTTTATGCTCGAAGGGCTTCAGAGGGTGAGCCTTCCAAGAAACAAAAGAAGACAACCTTAGTTGTTGAGATGCCGATCATACCTAAAGATCCGCTCCTTGAGGGTAGAGAGGAAGAGTCTGAACCATCAAGGTCTCCCTCTCCTACAATTTCTACTACTATTACCACTATCCCACATACTTCACTTGTAGTTTCCACTTCCTCCCCACCTACAGTGGACATCTCTAACCACCTGGCCTCAATTTCTCCAATCATGCAAGTCATATCAGTGGATTCGTCCTCCACCATGACCTTGCCAGTCTCTTCTTATTCTATATCTCCTTCCCTTCCATCCACTTCCATTGCTACAATGTCTACCTTTAGTCTCCCATAATCCTTCATAAAATACATGCAGAACGTGCCATCCGATTTTTTAGGGATGCTTACTAGTCTAATAGTACAAGCTACAATAACCCAGGCTATGCTAATGCTCCAACTCTCCCTCCCCCAACTGAACCACCAAGAATGGAGGTGACAATCAAGATATCTGATGGGCTTGAGTAACAATAGCTAGAGGCTAGAAAGGGGCCTGAGGATGAAGAATTTGAATATCATGAACACCCCATGTTCGACCATCGAGAGATCGACAAGGAGATAGACACTAAATTAATCTGGGAAACACATGATCCAGAGCTCAATATCAAATGGAGCAAGCTACTTAAGGAGATTGAGGATAAAGAAGCTAAAGATTGGCTTATGGTTGAAGAACAAGTTACTACTCTAGAGACTAAGGCTAGTAGGTCTCTAGCTGAAAGACATGGTCGAACTCTGGAGCATGAAGAGACATCCCCCAATGTGAATGAGCAAGAGGATAGGCCTAAGGAACATGAACATGATCAAGATAAAGAGGAGAAGGATGTTGAAAGAGAAGATCCCTCCAACAAATAGTTGCCCAAGTCTCCTGCCAAGCGTGTGATGCTCATCCAGGACTCTGATGCAGGAACTGAGAAGGAAGCCCTTGTCATCAAAGCAATTGAACTTGGGGTGGAAGGCAACAAGGAACAAGGTGAATCACCCAAGGGAGAGCTCTAAATGTATGATTGGCGAGGGAAATAGTTTAAGCAAAGGAATCCCACCTTAAAGGATCCTAAGACAAGGCTAGAAGGCATACCGGCCAGAGCATAGATAAGTGCCAAGAAAGAGAAAAGGCCAAAGATCAGATCAAAATTAACCATGGATTCCTTTGGATCTAGGGTCATAAAAATGGCAACACCGATAGTTGGAGAACAAGGAGAGACTTATAACATCTACACTATCGACTTGGGGGTGGCCACGAGAGAGCAAAAGGTCGACCACTTCTAGGAATTGGTTGCCATAGTGGTGCACCTTATCCATGAGGATAAGGTTTGAAAGGAAGAAATCAAAGCACAGGTGGCCGATCCAATGACCTATATCCAATAGTGGTCATCCCAGGATGAGAAGCCCACCATGTCATCAGCCCCACCTCAGTTGTTGTCTCAAGAGAAGATCAATAAATTGGAAAAGAGAAGGAACTTAGATAATATTATGAAAAATGGTTCTGACAGGTCTTAGACATGGGAAACATAGGCATCAACTTGGCAGTCTAAACTACAAATAAGTTCTTGGAAGTGCAAAGAACTCTTTTGGGTACAAGGCAAGTCTGTGAGGAGTTCCCAAGGAAGTACAGAGTAGCCTACCCAAAAATTGAGGCCATAATCACGTTGCCAAGTGAAGTTTGGGAGAAGGACCTTGCCCTCAAGGATGATGACCACTGGTTAGTGGATGTATGGAAATGAGATTTTGATCATCAGAGGGGAAAGCTAGAGCAAATCTTGGAATAGGTAGTTCCAGATATAGAATGGACCAAGAGGCCAGTGAAGAGTGTGCTTGGTACCTCAAGCTAATGACGGGGTACAAGATGCACACTATTGAAATTAATTCAGAGAGCATAAAGGCCCACTTCTTAAAGAACATGGATGAGGGCATTTCAGTTGAAGTCATCACAAATTTCATGAGTTTTTATGCTCGAGCATTTTCCTACTTTGAGCTTTTCATAAGAAATATTGACAAATATGATGATGAGTAAAAGAAGCTCATTAACAACTCCCACAAATAGAGCTACTAGGTGCTACGATCAGATATCATGGAGGTGGACAAGCTTCATCCAATGATCTTGAGCTTCGTGGAGTGTACAACTTTGAAGAAGCACAAGGAAAACTCTATCATCGATGAAGAGTTCCTAAAAGAGTAGCTACAACAAAGGGCAAACAACAAAAGATGAAATTGCTACAGTGTTGTCACTGGATGAAAAAATAGGGAAACGACAAAAGGTGTTTTAAAAATGTAAAATATTTGGGGGTAAGTGAAACCCTAGTGTAAAGTGAATCCTGGCCACACAATAGAATCAAATCTTGGCCACTCATTTTTCTTTTTTTAAAATATAAATAGGGCTCTCCTCCTCTCATTTTATGGGAGCTGAGTTGTTGTAAAGGCATGCTGGAAATTTTTTAATAGAAATACATTGACTTGGTAGATTTCTCGATTTCTCCCCATGTTGCATATTCTTCTCCCATTAGTTAAAAATTTACTTTAAGCTATTTTTATGTCCTATGACTTTGGTAGATTTAGCATGTTGTCTTTGGTCATGAATCTTTTTGATGTGTTTATGCTTTCCTTGTCCATACTTTTGGTTATTTGTTGTTGGTAGATGACTATGTAAAGTTATTTTGGACTATAATTCCACTGTCGCTCACTGAAATTTGTCTTTGTTCTCATTTACATGGCGAATGAATGATGAATATCTGTAGTCCTTAGAAGATAGCATAGATTTCATGATACTGTGAGAATTCTTGTTAAGTGAAATCATATTTTAAGGAGACTGTCCACACCAGGAACCTCCTTTATCACTATTCATCGATAGTTGCAGGTCCAGGAACCTTCGTTCTTCCCTGCCTCTTTTCCTTTTTTTGTAGAAACAACCTGTGCTAAGGTTCATTTCACATTGTAAATCCAAATATGATGAAACAATGGAGTCTAAGACTGATGTCAGAGCCTAAAACAAAGTGCATTAATTTCCTATTTGAAGAACTCCATCCACTGACTCGATTATCCTACAACTTCAACTCACGCAAGACTACATTTTTATTCAAGAAAATCACATCAAACAACTGATATATTCCAAGAACTGTCAAGACCTAACATCCAAGAGACCTTAGGATGGTTTTCTACAATTTGATTATGGATGATTGTCTTTCAAGAGAGGTAATGTACCTATGCATTACCTATGTTGAGAAGTGCATAAAAACACCATCAACACAACTAGCGCTAGAAGGAGGGCAATGAGAGATAAAGCTGGATCGAATTGGTTCATTTTCCCTTGAAATATTTCATCGATTTTTGAGATCTACCTCAAACAAGGGAGAATTTCAGGAATTACAACCTCCCATCCAAGCTAAGATAGCTAAATGAACGGAACCATCTATCACCGATTCACCAATCCATCCCACTGCTCTTTCACCTCTGTTTTCTCCAGCATCCTTGGCAATACCACCTTCCACTCATCTAATCCATACAACCTTCCAAGTTGCCACCCCATCTGGGTTGAACATTGCCTTTCATCCAAACACAGTTACCAACCCTATTGTTGTCCTGTCAGTTGTTGATGCTCATTTCTAGTTACAAGCCAATCTAGTGCAACCACGTCCATTGCCCCATCCAATGGCATGGCTGGGAAATAACCCATCTCCTTTGGCCTTCAACCTCTACCATGATATGCCAAAGAATCCTTAAATTTTATACACAAAGTTCAACTCCTGGGATCCACAAAGGACAACCGAGGAGCATGTAAAGATTTTTGAGATTTCCTTGAAGAATATGCAAATCATATATGAAGATGTGGCTTGTGAGATATTTCCCTAATCATGAGGGGAGGAGGCCTTCTACTGGTACATCAATTTTCTAGTCGGAACTATAAACACATGAGATCTTCTGAAGAATACTTTTTTGTAGAAGTTCAAGACCCCGGTCAGCCATGCAAATTCATATCGAAACTTCATGTTAGTTCAAAGGGAGATCAATGAACTAATCAATTTATTCAATGACCATTTCCATAGAGCATGCCCTCGGTTGCAGGCCCCGTACATTTTCAATGATGTTGTCATCTTACCTATTTACTATGCAGCATTGGATAACCTCACTTCGGCCCCGGTGAAAATAATGAGACCATCGCCCACTAGGTTGGTCGATGCATACGCCGAAGCTATTATTGCTAGCACGGATCTAGGGAAAAATATTTTTGGTCCACTACCTTCTCTTGGGAAAACCACGCATCTGGTGCAAATTCAAGGGCTTACCCAAGCGTTGTAGCACCAAATGCCCCTGTTGAATCTAGTACCATAGCTACCTATGGTTCTACACCCTGGGCAAACAATGAATTAGGTGTATTCAGTACCTCACCACTTGCTACCCCAGGAGCAATAATCACATCCTCAACCATACCAGGTGCCTACGTACCTCCAAGTTGTGGAATTCCCACCCACTCATTAGAATGAGTTAGTTGCATAGTTTGCATTCCTTCAGAATGCCTCATTGCAACCAAACAACACCGAAAAGGATAGGATTGATGAGCTTACAGAAATGATCAAGAAGATGTCCACAGAGATGAATCACTTAAGAAACCAAAATAATCAGGTACATGCATCACAAAAGTACATCTAGGCCAACCTTAATCACGACAACCAAGATCATCAGGAAAATCGAGACAATCAGGATCCTAGCACGTCGTTTGGGCAAAATTATGACAAAAATTAGAATTTAGGCCAAAACCTTGGAAAAAGGCTTTTCCAAAGGCAAAACCGGACATGGAACACAAGACCCAACAATGACAACATTCCCATGCCTCTGGATTAGCCCAACAGTAATGAGAACCCTATAAGCGAAGTTTACTTGGTGGAGGCTGCTCTATTTGGTTGGTGTCACATACACAAAATGAGCCGCTACTCCGAGCTGGATTGTCCAGAAGTCCAAATTGTTGTTGAGATTTTCCAGGTTGAAGTTCAGAATGCAATGGAAAATTCAGGGTGGAGAGACATTTTCCCATCAAACCCATACAACTCCTCGGTGTTGGTGCTAAACTAGGCTCCTTTCCCAAGGGCAAAATGCAACACACCAGAACTGGAGGGTGCCGATTCGAACAACAATGATAAAGCATAAGAGGTAAGCTATGAAGGTCCTTTAGCTCAACTTTTTGATTCAATAGATAATGGTCCCAAAGATGACGAAGAAGAGCCTAGGGAAGACAAAGTCCAGATGTTCCACCAGCGGACTACCCCGCATAACCTCAGAAATAGATAGGTCAGTGGTCATGATGGAGGACCTTTTATGACCTCCAATCCCCTAAATAATTTTAGCACCCCTCTCAATCAAAATGCAAGTAACAATCCGGATTTTCCCCATACACCCACACGGTATCTCAGCAGAAATAAATAGAAAAACAACAGCCAAAGCCAAGCCGCTAGCTCCTCCTAAAAGATTTCCTTTGATCAAGAAGTTGAGCATATGGGGGAGTATATTGTTGAGGAATTCAAAAAGGTTAAGCTAAGAATGTTAGCATTTGAACTTCTAAAGGTGCCTACCTTTAGGAATGCCTTTATCAAAATGATAAATGGGACTCCGTTACAAGGATCATCTCAAGAAACTTCGGTAAAGAGGGTCTCCTTTGACGATCAACAAAGCAAGCCGGTCATTAGGTAGATCTTCAATAGTAAGGCTGACCCACCAACAAGTTAGCAAGCCGACAAGTAGCCCAACAGGGTAGCTAATTAGGTACCAACCCAAGGCAAGGGAAATAAGAAAGACAAGGGAAAATTTTCCCAAGTGGACATTTCTGGGGGACTGTTTTAGAGGAAATTCGAGACTCCCCCATTTCTAACCACCATCCACGTGTTCGGGAAAAACCTCCACAACTGCTTGCTAGATTCAGGTGCATCAGCTAATGTCATGCCCTTGAGCGTGTGCAAGGCACTTGGAATAATGTTGAATCTGTCCCGATGAAAAGTGACACAACTTGACAAAATGAAGATCAACATAGTGGGGGAAATTAACAGAATACCTATGCAGGTTGCTGGTGATCCCCGGATCTAATAGACCATTGACATTCAGGTGGTCGATATCTTGGATACACATGGTATAATCCTAGGACGGGATTTCATGAGGGCATTGAATGGATACATCGT
The DNA here is from genome assembly GCA_007115665.2 of Sequoiadendron giganteum. Classification (NCBI taxonomy): domain Eukaryota; kingdom Viridiplantae; phylum Streptophyta; class Pinopsida; order Cupressales; family Cupressaceae; genus Sequoiadendron; species Sequoiadendron giganteum. The sequence goes on along the minus strand of CM021102.1, from coordinate 279,494,882 downwards.
TGAGTCTTCCTCCTCCAGTGATTAAATTAGTTAGTTAATTTAATTAACCTTGCATTTTTGTTTAATTAAATAATTCATTTTATTTGCTTAAATCTCTAAATCATTCTCATTAAATTGAGTAAATTAAGCCTTATTTCATTTAATCTAACATATTCCTCTTTAAGTTAAATAAATCAAATCATTTATTTAATAAATCATTTCCTCTCAATTCTTATTTAAATTAATTCATTTATTTGAGTCAAAATTGTCAAATCATCTAATTCTTCATTAAATTAATGAAATCCTTGATTAAGTTAATCCTTCTCACTAAAATTCTCTAGATAATGCAATTGCACAATAAATCAATTACTTTGATTTATTTAATTCTCTATTTTCCCTCACATAGCATTAAAATGGAATATTCCCTCATTTGAATTCAAAAATTCCAAGTAGACTTGTACATCCAACAAGGCATTCACTCCTCTTACATGTCCTTGTGCATTGAGCCAAGTGGAATTTATTTCATTCTTTTTTCCCTCTCACATGTCATTTATCAAATTTGAAATTCCACCTAATGGCATTTATCATGCACATTGACCAAAATGTGCTCATTCCTCAACCATTCACATCTTGACAAGTGGCACTTGGCCATTGGATGTTGAATGATCCCACATTGTTCTATTTCATTCTCTCTTCCATTTTGGAAATCTATAAAATTTGAAGCTCCTATCCTCATTCAACAACACACAAGTTTGATTAAACTTAATATGCTCAAATTTACCTCTATTCCACATCTTCATGCAAGGTTATTCTCTTCATTTGAGAATTAATCTTACTCATACCATCATTCAGCTTGTTCAAGGATTGGGAAAGGGTTGCTTACTACATAAAAACGTGGCACCAATCCACTATGGCATAAGGTTTAATTATATTTCTTATATGCTTTTGCTTAACTTGTTTTTCTACTCATTAGTTGCATACATTGATATGATTAAGTATTTAATAGGGATGTATAACTTTTCTAGTTTAAATTGAATTTCGTGCTAACAACATGAAATTGTTTAAGCCTCTCTTGTGGATCTTAGAGTCCACATTCTGGTACTAGAAGGAGGGCTCTCTAAATTTGTTTTTAAATCTTACTTATATCTCTGTTGTAGGAAAATTCAACTCCCATAGATCTATTCAATGGATCTATTAACAGTAGTCTCTACTATTATTTATATTTAAATACCTTTTGCAGACCATTCCTACAGTTATTTATGTACTCTAAATGTCTGAGAATTTTTTCATAGAATACGAGTCTAAAATTTTTCTTTAATAAGTGCTTACTATTTATGCAATTAAATCTCAAGTAATGAAATTTTAAATCGAACAGGCTTGGCTGCAAAATTTCTTCTTCCGCCCTTCCATTACAATTCTCTTGCGAAGTCAATTCGGCCATTCTCCCATGTTACCATGCCTCTCAGTCCATGCACCTGCAGTTCAACGGTGTTGGCATTCTTCTCAGGACTTAACTCCTACCTTTTACCGCCTTACTACACCGTCTATCCTCACTGTTCATAGTACCATGGTATCCACCGCCATACCCCGGCCTACCCTTCGACCACCCGCAGTATTATGGTATCCATCTCAGCCACTATTTTTACTGGCTGTCATCTCTTACTACTTAACCACAACCTTCTTCCGTACCCACCGTGGTAGAGCAGTGTCCATAGCGTTACAGCCGGCCAACCCTCCCTTACCTATGATAGCGTGGTAACTGCCCATGGTTCCCATTGTATTACCATGGTCTACCTACTAACCTCCCATGGTATTGTGGTTAGCCACTTGACTGTCATCACTAACTACCACTACATTATCGTAGTCTACCTGCTAAACCCCCGTGGTATTGTGGTTAACCACCTAACTGTCATCGCTAACCACCACTGTGTTACTGTAGTCTACCTACTAACCCCCCGTGGTATTGCGGTTAACCACCTAATTTTCATCACTAACCGTCACCGCATTATCATGGTCTACTTGTTAACCCCTCGCAGTATTGTGATTAATCGCCTGACTATCATCGCTAACCACCACAGTATTACCACAGTCTACCTGCTACCCCCTCATGGTATTGCAGTTAACCTCCTGACTATCATCGCTAATCACCACCGTGTTACCATAGTCTACCTGCTAACCCCCCGTGGTATTGGAGTTTACTACCTGACTATCATTGCTAACCGCCATCGCGTTACCGTGGTCTACCTGCTAACCCCCCATGGTATTGTGGTTAACTACTAGACTATCATCGCTAACTACCACTGCGTTACTGCGGTCTACCTGCTAACCCCCCTGTGGCATCATAGTAAATCATCTGCCCTAACCGTCACTTCACCACCGCTTTGCTTCATCCACTGTAGTCACCACGGTTAGTTTAAACCATCTCCTCAACTATCACCGCATTTGCCATGGTCTGCTAGATAAACCCCCATGGTATCACGGTAACCATCTACTTGACAACCACCGCTGTCCCACGATCTCTTGTCTAACCGCCAGTGGTAGCGCGGCAACTGCTACCCGCCATCGCATTACCGCGGTTGTCTACACTACTATCGGTGGTAATGCGATAGACCCACCAACTAACTATGGAACCCGCCATCACGTTACTGCACCACCTACCTTATTCATCCATGGTAGGGTAGTAGAGGTTGTAAATTGATGTAAAGGCAGTGGTATAAATAAAATTTTTGCATTATAAGGGGTGGTGTTTTATTATTTTGTAAAAGGGTGACATTTTTTTTTAACTTATGATTAGGACATTAATACATGAGATATTTTTATGAAATATTTTATTAACTTTGTATTTTCTTTTGAAGGTTGAACATCAGAATCGAGCCAAGACAAAACAAGATTGGAGAAATTCACAAAAGCATTTTTTAATGCTTGTTGAGCTAGTTTTTTAACCTAATTTCAAACCATCTCACATCTATTTTTGGGGCTTAAAATTAAACATTTTGACTTTATCTTTTGGTTAAAATTGAACCTTAGAAATTTACTAGATTTCAATTTGGATCTAAAATTGAACAAGGCAATCTCACATTTCCTTTGGTTTTTAAAAGGAACTCATTATTGCTTTGAAGGATTTAAAATGAACATGATTTTTTTGTATCTTGTAATATTTTTTGCAAAGTTGTGTCATTTGAAAAGGCGTATGCACTTCTTTCATGCTTCACGATGATCTCAAGAATCAAAAGTCTTTTTGGTAACACTAAGTCGCATAAATGATTGCCTCCACATTTCAATTTGGGTACTTAACAATTGAACAAAACATGTGAGTGTGAGTAAACTTATTGCGAGTGTTATCCCTTTGTTTCTAAACAAATTTTGATCGAACTACGAATATGTTTACCTGCTTTTGTTTACCTTAGCGAGCTAGCCTTTTGGGAAAAAGTAATCACCCAAGGGAATGACCCAATCGGGAACACGCTTAAGCCAAGTGACTTCCAATCGGTATATAAGTGTGGATTCTTGAGGAAAGTTCAAGAATCACAAGGATTATTCCTATGATATGGACATAAATGGACTCTCACCGATGTTGGATAATCCCCCATGAATGGAATGCCTAAATTCAACCCTTTGTTTAGAAAAGGGCCAAAACCTTATCTATTTTGTTGGTGCAAAAGGTCATGTCTTTTGAAGCTTCCCCACGTTATACATATAGTTTTGTTGTAGAGATGGAAAGTATGCCATGGGAGATTCATGGGTACTAATGCTTGGCTGACCCGAGAAGTGTGTGTCATGGACGGGAGCCAGTATGGTCAAGCATTTATCCATCCGCACAAAATATGCGTAGCTAGATTCGTCCAAGTGGGAACCAAACAAAATATTTTCTGATCATCCTAGGGTTGTACATGTGCTTGGAATCAAAAACACTTTGCTTGGATTCAAAACATTGAAAAAAAAACATTCACAGGACCTTCAAATCTCAAACCCCTTTTAGGAAACAAATACCTTTGATGAATTTAAGCAATCTTGCTTTCCCTACGGATCATATCCTTAGAGGTTTCTAAGTGCTTGGATTCTATCATCATTTTTTTTCAATAAGGTGAAACATAGGAAAATTTTACCCTATTTTCTTTGATTTCCACATAATGGACTTTTTGGGATGAAAACGGAAGTGGGACATTAGACATATAGTTTGAAAGATAATCAAGCAAGTGCTTTTGGTAAGAAGAATACACTAAAGAAAGATAAAAGAAAAATTGGATTACACATGTGTTTTCTAAAATTATTTCCCACTAGATCAAAATCCCAAAACCAAAGTTCAAGAAGCTTAGTCTAAAAGCTTGTGAGGAGCATCTTGAGATCCTAAGTTGTATGAGTTTTACTATCAATAGAATCCCAAACTTTTTGAAAGGTTTTCTTTCCTCCCATAGGAAATATAGTGTGTTCTCCAACACTAAGGTCTTGTAAGAAGTGTTATTCTAGGTCAAGTCCAGTATCAATTTCAATCACTTTCATCCATCTCTCAACCATTAAAATCAGTCAAAAATCACCTCACCAATAACTCTTTGAAACTTTGTAAACATCTTTTATGCTAAAATTTTAGGCGAAATCAAAACCACTTTGTTTGACTTAACACACCTAGTCAAACCATCATCTTATACACGATTTTTCTCTAGGATAGCACAACTTCTTAGGGTTTACGAGTTCATCTTGTTTGGGTTAACACACTTAGCCAAATTATCAAATCATCACCTCATTTGACCTAACACACTTAGTCAAACCATCCTCTTATGTACAAGTCCACTCTAGGATAACACAACTTCCTAGGGTTTACAAGTGCATTTATCACTTTTTTTTATACTTAACAAATTTAGTCAAACTATCAATTCAATCACAATCAATCAAAGTCCTAAAAAGTTTAGCATTTCCTTGAAAGTTTCTTTAAGAGTTCCATTCATCCGTATCACTTAGCTTTCGTTTATCTCATACTTGTCATCACTTTGATCATTCAATTATCCTAGTTCTTCGCTTCTTTGAACCTAAGGTTTAGACCGATCTAAAGGATTAGAGGTTCATCTCTTACATTATTGAACATTTATCTTCATTTTATGGTTCAAACTCGATCTCAACACAAGAGAGACATGGAATATAAACTTGATCCATCCATCCCGAGTAATCCAATTCAACCAAAATATCCAAGTCTCGCAATGCCAATTGATTATCAAAACTCACATTTATGCATGGCATCATTATCTCCTCCAAACTTCAATGATACAAATGTGAGTATGCCCAATCTAAATTTTGGAATGCCTTTCCCAATGATAGATTTAAATCCAAGTCCAAATTTGCAAATCTATCAACCAAACCCTCAATGTATGAGTTTTCCAAACAACATTATCCCACCAAATCCATACATGCCAAATGAAACTTTACCAAACATGACTATTTCAAATCCACACTGGGTAAAATTTGGGGTAGACATGTTTACAAATCCTATCAATGTTGTTCAAAATCCAAGCAGTATGTTGACGACTCTAGGTATTGATCCAAGTGAAGGTAACACCATGAAAAATCAAAGTTACCTAAATCAAGGCAATATGATTCTCAACCAAAACAATGTTCAAAGTCAACCTATAATGCCAAATCAAAACATCATACCAAATCATCCAATTTTTCCATCGATATCACAATAGTAGGTGGCAACCATCCAAGCAACCCCAATAGTCAACATCATCCCCACCACCACAACCACCACCACTGCCAAAACACAACACAAAAATTTCATTCTCCATCATGTTACAAGCTACCCACCAAAAGGCACTCCAAGCCCAACAAGTTGCACAAGCGGCTCAAGTAGCTTGACAAGCATAGGCTCAAGCTCAAGCCTAACACTAAGCTCAATAGGGGCAAGCATAATTTTGAGCACTATTGCAAGGAATCCATCAACCAGTGCATCAAAAGGTATCTCAACAACAAGCCCAACAAAAACCATTGTTGCCACAACAATGAAATGACCAACAACAAGTGTTGTTGGCTCAGTAGCAAACATAGGCATTACTCGCTCAACAAAGCTTGCAACAGATTCCCACCACAATTGTTGAAATTAAAAATCAAGATCAATCTATCAATAAGAACCTTGAATCTATTTCCACCTCGACCAACGATCAAATCAACATACACCAAGAGCTACTTTTCAATCACGATAAAAATCCACCAAAAATAGCCAATAATGATCAAATGAAATGTCAACATCACTTGATCCTATGGTTGAAGACATTGGTAATCTCTCTTCCACAATTGTTGAAAATAATGTTCAAGATCTTGAAGATGCTTGTACCTCATCTGATGATCAAATCAAAATACATAAAGAGCCATTTTTTAGTCATAATGAAGACCCCTCCTACAACGATCTATTTCAAGGAGTGTTGACGTTATTTGATCCTATTGACATAAACCAAGATCCCTTAACCAATGATCATATCGAAAAGGTCTCTACATCACCTTATGAGTTAGAGGACATATCTCAAGAATGTATTCCAAAGCATGATCAAAATCTATCACTAAGGTCTAGCAATGTTCCTTGCCAAGACATATTGACATCCTTTGATCTCATGGTTACAGATATTGAAGGAATCCCTAGCTCAACATTCAATCCAAATCCACTCAAAGCTCAAGAGAATATTGAGCCATTTCCCAATGACAATTTCCAAGAACCCACTATAAGCAATCCATCCTTTGAAATCGACCCATGTCAAGAACTTGATCCAAAGCATGTTGAAAATAGTTCTAAAAACACTCAAGATCGATAATTTGTATCTCCAAGATACTACAATGATCTAATGGGCACTCTCTTATCTATACAAGATGCCGCAAATAATGATCATATCCATACAGCACATAGTCCTCCATCTACCCACAAGATGCTTTCTTTGGACGGGCACGTAGATGATCTTCATTCAAAACAAGAGTCTCATACTCTTGACATCATTACCAAGGAAAAAGAGTCTCCTACTCTTAAACACATGTACACAAGACCAAGATGTTGGAAATTTTGGAGACATAGCATAAACAAATCATGAAGAAGGCTTCTATAGAATTTGTGAATCGAAAACATCCTATGGACACCTATCTGAAAAATAACATGAAGAAGGCTTCTACAGAAGTTGTGAATTAGAAACATCCTGTGAAGTGAGTCATGAGGAAGAATTTTTTGTGGACAGTGAAGCATCAACACTTCCTGAAGAAGCACTATAATCTGATATCTCACAAGATCTTGCTAATGATATCAATCAGGTGTTTATCCCACATATGGAGGATCCTATCACTTACCTTTCTTAGGGAAAGCTCCCTCATCAATAAAGAAGCTATCACTTTTGAAGATCCACTAGAGATTAGAGAAGGATTAGTTCCTTGTTTCCAAGGAAAACAATATCCTATTACAAACAAAATGTTTTTATAGATGAATTATCAAGGCAGAGGATTAGACCTACAAGAATAGGGTATCCTAGAACTAGTGCAGATTGTTGGCAATCCTAAACATCAAGACCTTGGTTATTCAACAATCAAGGGATATAAAAATATCAGTGATACCTCCATAATACCGGAGGAAACATTATCTTGAGCAAACATCAACATAGGGAGCATGAAGAATCCTTATGATGAAACCAATGCTAATACTACGACCCACCATGTTATGAATCTTCATCCGCCCATCACCTCATCCACAAATTGGGACCAAATTCAAAAGAAAGACTTGAATCGAAGCATGAAGAATGATACCAAGGAAAATGAAGCTAAGAAACATGAAGGACAAATCAAATACATATGGATACCAAAGAATACAAAGAAAGACTATCCCTATCAAACTCCATTAGTAAAAGAAACTATGGGGCAAAATCAAAAATGGAAAAGTATCCATCAAATAAGTCCACAAAGGCAAAAAAAGGCTTTTCAAGGAATGTAAAAAGTGTATTGAATAGTTGGTCCTAATTCCATGCACACTTCCATATCCACTCATCATTGCTCATCTTCCCAAGTCTGGAGAGTCAAAGGTTCCAAACTATCAACCAATCCATCTTTTATTCCTAAAACCACTCATCCAAACCTCCATGCATGATATACAATTCTTAGATTGACCATGTGCTGGCAATGACCCTTCATCATAAGGATTCAGAAGACACTCTATTGTGATGTGTGCACAAAGATAGAGTTAACTCCGATATCAGCAAAGCAGATCAAGGATCTCAAAATTTGCATTCAAGTGCACGTATCTTGGAAAAGCAACTTCTTCAAGAAGGATACCGATGGCATATTATGATAGAAAAATTAGCATTAGTAGTACCAGGTGGTTCTGCATCACCTTAAAATCTCTCAAAAAATACAAAAAAATATAAAAATTAAAAAAAATCAAAAAAAGGATTGAAAACAATAAAGAGAAAAATCGTCCTCTAGCGAAAACCATTTTGGTGGCGCTTTGGATAGGTACCATGATGAAAACCTAGAAAATAGGTGTCATGCATAGAATTGAGCATCCATGTGCACCATGTCAAGAGAAACCATCTTGTCACATCCATAATAAAGCTATCATTGTATCCATATCATTCATTCATCCATGAACCATTTATCCAACCACTTACCATCTATCTACCTTATCTTGATCTTGATGAAGGTTTGGTAAACGCTTTACACTTTTCTATGGTAAACATCTTGGCATGGGTCATTTTCATTGATCCCATCCTATCCAACATTATCTAAGCCTCAAAGCATTATCCAAATGAGCATTCCTCTATTTGAACACCCTTACCTTATCGCAAGATAATCCATATCCATTCATCCAAGAATCTACCCATGGTCGTTTAAACATTGCTAGAAACTGGGGGTAGATATTTTTATCTTGCTTCGAGAATGAATCTTGATCTATATCCTCCAACTTATGTGGTGGTTTGAACATTGGCAGAACATGAAATCAAAATTGGTCAAACATTTGTGAGCCAAGATTCAAATCACTAGCCCATGACATATTTTGATGAGAAGATGTTCCTTATCAAGCTTTATCTTTTATTGAACATCAATCCAAACAATCAATATTAGTTGTATCTAATGTGTACATCTATATCACATCAACTCATCAAACCAATTTTGTTATAAATTAAGCTTCATCAATCTTGATCAATTGAATCCAATAAATTATCACCTTGTTTGACTTAACACACTTAGTCAAACTATCATCTTGTGCATGAGTTCACTCTAGGATAACACAACTTCCTAGAATTTACAAGTGAATTATCATCTTATTTGACTTAACACACTTAGTCAAGTTATCCAATCCATCATCAACTTGTTTGACTTAACACACTTAGTCAAACCATCCTCTTTTGTACAAGTTTACTCTAGGATAACACAACTTCCTAGATTTTACAAGTGCTTTATCACTTTTGTTTGACTTAACACACTTAGTCAAACTATCAATCCATCAATCTGATTGGTCAACATTAAGCTTGGTTTTTAACAAAATTACAAAACAAAGCACTGATGTCATATCGTATCCATATCCAAATCGTCAAAATCATGTGAAAAAATCAAAAACATTCAAAAATTCATCAAAAAAAAAAACATCCAAATCATCAAAAAAAATTGTTAAAATATCAGAAAATCTTCGAAAAAAATTCATCATTGAGTTTTGTCAGTCTTTCACCTTGTCGAACTATGTCGTCTTTGAGCTTGAACATAGGCAAGGTTGATCTTTGATCATCCCCCAAGACATTTAGGTCAGTCCTTTAGGTGTCCGTCACATTGGCAATCCATTTGCCCATCTAGTTTGCATCTTAAGTCAGTCCTTTAAGCAATAAAATGGGAATCCATTTGTCCATCTTATCATCAAGTCAGTCTATCATTAGTCAAACTACATGGTCTCTGCATGTATAACATAGGCAAGGCTAATCTATGGATTAACTCCCGAGACCCCTAGGATAGGTCTTTAAGTTAGTCTCTTCATCATAAATCTTGAAAATACCAAAAACATTTGTAAAATATCTCAAAATACCAAAAATAGCCTCAAAATATCTGAAAAACCCGAAATGGTGCATCCATTTCATCTTGCTTTCACCCGTGATCTGTCATTACTCATAATAAAATTAGTCATCAACTTCACCCCTTGGTAAGTCAATCAAAAGCAAGTCTAGCAGGTTCAAAAGTGAATGCCTAATTGTTAGAGTCTTGAAAGTCTGAGTCAGTAAGTCAACAAGTTGGTCAACTTGGTATATCAATAACTTATCACCCAAATCAGTCCCATCAAAACCTTGATCACAAGATGCCCTAGGATGAAGCTTTCATGTGATGGACATAAGAATCAGGTACCCCTCACAATAGTTTATCCTTGGCTAGCGGTATGAAGAAAATTAGCTTGTTTGTTTACTTTATTTTGGTCTTTTATTGACTTATCTTATTTTGTGCTCATTCCAAGGACCTCTCGATGATGCCTAAATAAAATAGGTTTAAAGAGAAAGGAATGGGGCAATGATTATTATCTTTTTTATCTATTGTGGTTGTTGGTTACTCTTGTAAAATAACTTATTCATGCATACTTTGTTTGGTTTGTAGGAAGGGTGTTTTAGGTATCTTATTGACCACATAGGAAGGTTTTCTTTTCTATGTTGTGGTCTAAGATGCTTAGAATATCTGAACTACATTCTGAATGAAGTATGTACACTAAGTGTGAACAAGAATACTCCTACTTGATTGATAATTCAAAGTGCATCACACTAGGTACAATGTCATCCGGGTCCTTTATACCTTGATGCATCGTACCTATGTGTGTTATCAGACATAAAGTGATTGGCCCTTTTGAAAATCCCAACTCTTGGTAAGCAATACATCATCATCACTGGTAATAATATGAACTTGTGTGTATCTTCCTTCCATCCATCTTATTCTTCTTATTCTTCTATCTTTACTAACATTTCTATCTAAAATCGGTGTGTTGAATCAAGGTATACACGAGACTACCCATAGTCCATGACTGTCTATACATCATTAGATCTGTCTACATCAAAGAATTACCTTGCTAAGATCTACAAGAGAGGCTTAAAAAATTTCATTTTGTTAGCACAAGAAGTAATTTAAACTACAAAACTTAGACATCCCTATGAAATACTTAATCATATCTAAGTATGCAACTAATGAGTAGAAAAACAAGTTAGGCAGAAGCATATAAGAAATATAATTAAACCTTATCCCATAGTGGATTGGTGCCACCTTGTTGTGTAGTAAGCAGCCCTTTCCCAATCCTTGAACAAGTTGAATGATGGTATGAGTAAGATTAATTCTCAAATGAAGAGAATAACCTTGCATGAAGCTGTGGAATGGAGGTAAATTTGAGCATAGTAAGTTTACTCAAAGTTGTGTGTTGTTGAATGAGGACAGGAGCTTCAAATTTTATAAATTTCCAAAATGGAAGCGAGAATGAAATAGACCAATGTGGGATCATTCAACATACAATGGCCAAGTGCCACTTGTCAAGATGTGAATGGTTGATGAATGAGCACATTTTGGTCAATGTGCATGATAAATGCCATTAGGTGGAATTTTAAATTTGAGAAATGACATGTGAGAGGGAAAAAGGAATGAAATAAATGCCACTTGGCTCAATGCACAAGGACATGGAAGAGGAGTGAATGCCTTGTTGGATGTACAAGTCTACTTGGACTTTTTGAATTCAAATGAGGGAATATTCCCTTTTGATATTATGTGAGGGAAAATAGAGAATTAAATAAATCAAAGTAATTGATTTATTGTACAAGTTGCATTCTCTAGAGGATTTTAGTGAGAAGGATTAACTTAATCAAGGATTTGATTAATTTAATGAAGAATTAGATGATTTGATGATTTTGACTCAAATAAATGAATTAATTTAAATCAGAATTGAGAGGAAATGATTTATTAAATAAATGATTTGATTTATTTAACTTAAAGAGGAATATGTTAGATTAAATCAAATAAGGTTTAATTTACTTAATTTAATGAGAATACTTTAGATATTTAATCAAATAAAATTAATTATTTAATTAAACCAAAATGTAAGGTTAATTAAATTAACTAACTAGTTTAATCACTGGAGGAGGAAGACTCAACTTAATGAATAATGATTCATTACATTTAGTGATAGAATATGATGAGATGTTGAGAGTATGATTTAGGGAGATATGTTGTTAGTAATCAGGATCAAGTGTGCCAAAATGAATTTGTACATTTTCCATGTCTACAGGTAAACAATGCTACTCACTCAAAATTTGACTGCTTCTTGCGTCAATCAACAATTGAACATGTTAAAAAATAGGTTACTCCATAGGAGAAAGCATGATCAGCACTGCGCGAACAAACATATTTTGTCCCTGTACCTCCCAAGCTGGTTACTGAAATGAAGGTCCCACCGATGGTGAAAGGCGAATCTGTTAGTTCTATGTTCAAGGATGCTCCTAGATTCTGGACGTTCTGCTTTGACATATCTAAATCCAAGCATGGAGCTAGGGCATGTTTTGAGTTGATTAATCCCAAAGGTAAGTCATACTTTGTTGCTCAGAGGCTTCATTTTTATTGTACCAATAATGTAGCAGAGTATGAGGCCTTAGTCTTGGGCCTTTCAATGGCATTGAGAAAGGGTGTCAAAGTGCTCCAAGTATATGAAGACTCAGAGTTGGTCGTAAAGCAAGTCAAGAAGCTTTATTCTTGCTATGATCGAAGACTCGCTAACTACTAGCAATGCATATGGGATCTGCTGGAAGGGCTAGATGCATTCAACATTCTATTGATTATGCACGCTCAAAATCATACTGCTAATGCCTTGGCATAGGTAGCAAGAACGTTATAGAAATTGTCCCTACCAGGCCTCAAAATATTCATGGGCGAGCTCACCTTCATCCCATCAGTGCTAGATAATGTAGCTAATTTCTAAGTATTCAACAATGACAAACATATCCTAGATTTTATCACTAGTTCAGATGTGTTTGCTACACAGATAATTGATGAGGTCGAGCCTCAAGAGGTAGACCTAGATATAGATGGGGTTATCAACATAAAGACCAAAGCCATTCCAAGGGGAATGGTTCAATTAGAGTGAATCTTTGACCTTGATCAGATCAGAGATCATGATCAACAATCTAAGAATGATACCATCAGTGGCCAATGTGACACTTACAACCTAGGAATGGCTGGAAATGCCAAGAACATGTTCATCAGTAAGGTGTGTGCCCATGAAGAGAGAAAGGGGATAATTGAGGCTCTACGAAAGTATCATGACATCATCACCTGGAGCTACGAGGATCTCAAGACTTATGATACATCAAATATCACCCACACCATCCCTCTCAGACTAGATGCGAAGCCATTTCAGCAGCGGCATCGCCATATTAATGCTTTGTTAGAACTGATAATATACAAGGAAGTACAAAATTTGCTGTCAGCCAAGATCATTTTTTCGATTAGACACTCCACATGGGTGGAAAATTTGGTTCCTGTTAGGAAGAAAAATGGGGAAATCAGATTGTGCATCAACTTTCACAATATGAATCGAGCCTTAGAGAAAGACAACTATCCTGTACCATCTTTGGATGAGGTGTTACAGATAGTAAATAGCTCCCAGATGACCTCCTTCCTAGATGGGTACTTGGGGTATAATCAGGTTATGGTGCAGTATGAAGATTGACACAAGATGACATTCACCACTAAATGGGGAAATTTTTCTTACAGAAGAATGTTGTTCGAACTAATCAACGCTGGCACCACTTTCCAACGCACCATGGATATCGCATTCAAGGACCTGATCGACAAGTGCATAATAATTTACATGGATTATTTGACAGTGTTCTCAAAGCAGCAGGGTAATCACATCGCTGACCTATGCAAGGTCTTTGAGCAATGCCATGAATTTGGGGTTTCCCTTAATCCAAAGAAGTGCATCTTTGGGGTCACTGAGGGGAAGCTCCTTGGACATGTCCTATTAGAATGGGGAATTTATATTGACCCCGAATGTATCCAGTCGATCATGAAAATCCAGCTGCCAAGCAACAAAAAGGAATTAAACTCTTTTTTTTTAAAGATCGACTTTGTCCATAAGTTCATCACGGGCTTCACGGAAATCATCAAACCACTCAATGCTATATTAAAATAGGATGCTAAGGTCGAGTGGACCTAGAAGAAAAGTAGGATTTTGGGGAAATCAAGAAGGCAATTGCTGATGCCCCTATGCTGGTTAGCCCGGATTACCTAAAGCCCTTCTACATATACTCCTTTGCTTTGGATCATTTTTGTGCTAGCATCTTGACACAAAAGGATGACAAGGGGAGCGAACATCCAATTGCCTTCATGAGCACCTCCCTAAAGGATGTTGAACTATGCTATCATAACATTGAAAAATAGGCCTATGCCCTTGTTAAGGGAGTCAAGAAGTTCAGGCATTATATCTTGCACAACAAGGTGTTCTCTATAGTTCTCAACCCCATAGTGAAAACGTTTCTTTTGTAGAACAAGTTAGGAGAGCGAACGACAAAGTGGATTACATTTCTGTAAGAGTATGATATGGAAATCCTGCTGATGAAGTTTGTGAGAGGGTAGGCACTTTCTAGAACAATGGAAAAGGTGGTTATTGATGTTGGACACAAGCTCATGGTGCAACAATACCAACTAGAGGATGTCTCTCCAAGGGAATGGTACAATGACATAGTATATTACTTGTTGAATCATAAATGTCCACCTCATCTACAGGGAGTCCAGAGGCGAGCCCTTAGGTTGAAAGGAAGCAGCTATATGTTGTAGGGCATCATATTGTACAACAGGAATCATGAAGGCATCTATTTGAGATGCCTTGGTAGGGAAGAAGTTAATCCTATTCTCAAGGAATTCCATGAGAAGTTCGAGACTGGTCATGGTTCTAGTTTATCAACTGCACACCAATTATTAAGAGCTGGGTAATATTGGCCCACTGAATTCAAGGATGCTCATGATCATGTCCGCACCTACCACATGTGCCAAACTGTTGCCACCTGGGAAAGGAATGTTGTTGTCCTATTGCAACCTATTCTATAGGTAAGGCCTTTTGCGCAATGGGGTCTTGACTTCATTGGTCTGGTAAGCCCTCCATCGTCTGCTGGACACAGGTAAATTATGACTACTTCTAATTATTATACTAGATGAATAGAGGTAATAAATTGTAGGCAATGTACAACTAACGTGGTAACTAATTTTTTGGAAAGTTTTATTTTAAATCTCTTTGGTTGTCCTTATGCTCTAGTATGCGATAATGGCCCTATGTTTACTTCATTAAAATTCATGATTTGGGCCTTTGACTATGGGATGGCCCTTAAATTTTCATATAATTATTATCCTCAAGGCAATGGCCTTGCTAAGTCAACCAACAATAACTTGATCACTATGATCAAGAAGTTGCTAGATAGGAATCCCAAGGATTGGCATACCTAACTTCACTTCACCCTGTGAGTGGATCGCACCCATCACAAGGCTACCCTCGAAGATTCCCTGTATAATCTCATTTATGGCTTGGAGCCAATCTTTCCCATACACTTGAAAATCCCTACCCTCTAGTTCATTAATGATCTTTATGAAGGAGGGGACCGTAGAGAAGCTTGCCTCGCCGAGCTACTGCACCTTGAAGAATTATGAGGTTGTGCAATAGAAAATTTCTCCAAACATCAAGGCGTAGTCAAAAGATGGTTCAATTGCCAAAGAGTGATCAGAGGTGAATGAATAGATATAAAATGGCTTCATATAATTCTGGTTGACCAGCACTGGGGCATCAACAATTTCTTTCTTAATTTCTTCAAAAAAATTCTTGGCTTCTGACATCCATTCGGCTTTGGCATCTTGCTTCAACATAGCATTTAGTGGTTTGACTATTTCGGCAAAATCTGTGATGAATTTTTTGATGAAATTTATCTTTCCAAAGAAATACTTCAGCTCTTTTTTGCTGCCCAGAAGCTGAATTTTTAGTGTAGTCTGTATGCGCTCACTGTCTATTGATATTCCTTTCTCTAAAATCATGTTCCCTAGAAACTTACCCTCTATGACTCTGAAGATGCAATTCTTTGAATTCAAAGAGATACCAAATTCTCTACATTTTTAGAAAACCTTCCACAAATCAGAGACATTTTCCCCTCTTTTATTTTAAAACATAGTAAGATCATCCATGTATATGATGATTCATTTTCCAATCAGGTCTTTGAAGGTGATATACATTGCACATCGGAAAGTGGCACCAACGTTAATTAATCTAAATGGCATTCTTTTGTATGTAAATGTTCCCTATTTTTTGATGAATGTTGTTTTGTTCCTATCCTCATATTGCACCATCACTTGGTTATATCTCGAATACCCATCTAAGAAGGACATCATTTGTGATCTATTAACTATTTGCAGTACCTCATCTAACGAGGGCACTAGGTAATTATCCTTCTCCGAGGCTCTATTCAAGTTTTGAAAGTCTACACACAATTTGATTTCTCCATTCTTCTTCTTGACTAGAACCATATTTTCTACCCAAGTGGAGTGTCTGACTGGGAAAATAATTATTACGGACAAAAAAAAATTCACTTCTTTGTAAATGATAGGCTCTAGCAATGCATTGATTGGGCATTGATGCTACTTGAAGGGTCTCACATCTGGCTTAATGGGAATGGTGTGAGTGATAATTGATGTATCATATGTTTTCAAGTCTTCATAACTCTAGGAAACCACATCATGATACATGTGCAAGGCATCAATGATCTCATTCCTTTCTTCTGGTGTGCACACTCTTCCAATGAATACGTTCTTAACTTCTTTAGTTGTTCCTAGCTTATAAACATCACACTAATTACTAAAGGAATATTTCTTTACTTGTTGATCATGGTCTCCTATCTGATCTAAATCAAATATTCATTCTACCTGAACCATGCCTCGAGGTATCATCTTTGTTTTGAGATTGATAACTCCCTCTATGTCTAACTTGACCTCTTCAAGCTCAATTTCATCAATGGTTTGAGTGGCAAACATATCAGAGCTTGTGATGAAATCCAAGATATGCTTATCATCATTAAGCACTTTGAAATTGCTGACATTACCTGGCATTGAAAAAGTGGAACTAAGTTCAACAGTGAATTTTCTTATTCCAGCTAGGGAGAGTGGTTGCAAGGTACTAGCAATTTGGGCTAAGACATCAGTAATGTGATTTTTGGAATGAGGCATCAACTAGATGTTAAATGAATCTATGCCTTCTATGAGGTCCCATACCCTATTCCTATAGTTTTCTAATCTTTTTTCATGGTAGGAGTACAATTTCCTTACTTGTTTTACAACTAGCTCAGAGTCACCAAATTCTTGAAGCATTTTGACCTTCTTTCTTAGTGCCATCAAAAGACCATGAACTAACGCTTCATATTCTTCTACATTATTGGTGCAATAAAATTGAAGTCTATGGGTAGAAAAGTACATCTTACTTGTAGGTTTGATTAGTTCAAATCCAACTTCGGCTCCTTGCTTCGACTTCAACCCATCAAAATGTAGTGTCCAAAACTTGGGGGAATCTTTGATCTTGGGAATCACTAAATGCACTTCCTTGCTTGGTAGTGTATTTTCCTCTACACCCTTGGATGACTATGTGGATTCATCTTGGCTTTGATTTAGCTTCATTTCTTGAAGTTCCCTTTTTGAGGTGACTTATCCTCTAACATGTTCAATCGTTGTTTGGCACAAGCAACATTCAAATTCTAAGTGGGAAGCATTATGTATTGTACACCAACTAGGTAGTAGGAGCTCATGAAAGTCAATTCTTTCCCCTAAGTTGAGCTTATATTGTACACATATCTCTATAAAGTCTTGGAAATCATCAAGCAATCAAATATTACCATCCCCATAGGATTCTTCATCATCTGATTCAATCAATGCCTCTATACTTTTTGGTGCATGGGCCAAATTGATAGGTAGATCATACTACACAAGGAGGACTTCTTCAACCACCTCTTCTTCATAATACTCTTTCTCATCTTAATAAGCCATGATAGAGTAACTCCCAAACTCTATTTCAGCAAATAGTACCTCATTTGTGTTTTTGTACTATGTAATCATGAATTTCATATGACGCTCCCTATCATACGGATCTGGTTTGGAAGCCCTTTCCATGGCATCCATAGGTGAGAATAATTTGTGGTAGCATATCCATTCAATTCCTGGATGAATTCCCTTCCTATTATGATGCCATATTTATCAGGGATATCAATAACTTGTATATCAATAACCTTTTGCACCCTTGGGTTAACAACTATCTGTATAGGGATCTAATTGATTTCTTCAACTATACTGACCTTTGTCTTGTTTAATTGAGTTACCATTCATTGCGAGGGTGTCAAATTTATTCCCAGAGCTTTGCATATTTCTAAGGGCATGATATTAGCCAATACACTTGAGTCAAGCAAGCAATTATGTAGGTTCTTTCTGAATATTCCAATTGTAGTCAGGAAGGGAGGGGTCTCCAACTCCCCTTGGAACAATCTTGCTGAAATGTCGACTTGGGCTACCTAAACCTTGTCTTTATAATTATTCCTATTTTGGGTTTGTGTTTGATCTTGTTCTTTAGTGGATTTTTTATTTTATTTCTAACTTGAAGGCTGGTCGATTTTCCTCCCAAAGATTTGTTAGATTACAGGCTCATTTTGTGAATCATTGAAGGAGACCCTCTTGGGAAGGCTTGGATGAAGTAGTTCCATTGAGAATTCATAAGAAAGCATTCCTAACTATTGGGAATCTGAGCAATTTGAAGCCCAACATGCTCAATTTAACCTTCTTAAATTCTTCTACCATATACTCCCCCATTTTTTCAATTTTAGCTTCAAAAGAGTTACCTTGGGAGGAGTTGGTGAGCTGACTTTGGGTTTGTCTTTGTTTCCTAATATTGTTAAAGTGCTGGGTCAGCACATGAGGGCAGCCTGAGTTATTATTGGCATTTGGGCTAGGAGGGTTTCTAAAGTTATTAGGTGAGGTAGAAGTCCTAAAAGGGTCACTACTTGTCTATTTCTCAAGTTGTATGGGGTTTCCCTCCAATGGAACATTTGGACTTTATCCTCATGTGGTTCTTCCTCATCTGCTAGATCATTATCTACTGAATTGAAGAGCTATAATAAAGAATTTTCATTACTTACCTTTATTTTCTCTTCTTCCTTTAGGGTAGCGACCTCCTTTTTGGGTATGTTACACTCGCCCTTCAAGAAAGGAGCTCGATTAATCACCAACACTTAAGAATCATACGGTTCAAAAGGGACTAGGTCTCAACATCTTGAACCATCTACAACATTTTTTTACCTCCACTTGGAATATCTTGATGGCCATCTTGAACTCTAGACAATCTAACTCAGAATTCCTTCTTATCTTGTGTATACGACACCAACCAGATAAGGTAGCCTTTGCTAGGTACACTTCGCTCATCATCTTGTCACTATTTCTTGGTTGGTCAAGAGGTGTTGGAACACCACCATTTTTTGGCCTTGTGTTCCATGGTTGGTTTTGTCTTTTTGAAGGCCTTCTTTTGAAGTTCTACCCCAAATTTTGTCCTCATTCATAACTTTGTCTAGAAGAAGCACCCACATCGTGGTTGTCATGCATGTCACGATTGAGATTATCTTGAATGCTTTATTGAGATACCTGTAGCTAGTTATTATGATTCCTTAGGTGCATCATTTCAGCTGACATCTTCTTGACTAATTATGTTAACTCATCGATCTGATCTCTTTTTGCATTACTTGGTTGTGAGGTTAAATTATAAAGGAAGACAAACTTAACTGCTAGTTGGTTTTTTTGAATGGGTAGTAACTCACAACTTTAGAGGTATGCACGAACTTGGGGTTCCTGAGTGTAAGCTTGTTGTTTCTAGAGTTGCATTTATTGAGGCATAGGAGGTGCTTGGTTCAATGGATGTCGAAGATGAGGCACTATCAAGAGCTGTGAAACCTGATTCATCAATGGCATTTGATGTGCCAAGGCATGATTTAGTCCTTAGATTTGCATTGGATGGGAAAAGGGTCTCAAGGAGGAAAAAAAACCAAAAATGTGCTATCCTAAATCCATACTTGCTTTGATTGCTTCCATGTAGGTGTCCAACAACCTACTCAGTGGAGGGTGCATTCTCTTCACCAACACGAAAGTGAGGTTTCCCAAGGTTGCATAATAAACCAGGTAGGTTGAGGCATCATCAACCATATAGGGTAGCTACAACTTCATGTATGCTCGGTGGAATATATCATTGAAGGAGATGATAGGTTCATTAACTTCCCTTTGAAGAGACATAAACTACTGATACAATTCGGAAGGGCTGACTAAAATCTTGTATTTTTGCAGAAAAGTGCTCTTTAACTGATCCCAGGTGGTTATGGTTCTTGTTGGTAAGTGAATGTACCAATAAAAGGCCTCATCCCCCAACGAATAAGGGAAGAGTTAGAAGGCCGCATCTTAATGCTCAATCTGCATATCTTTCAAGGTTGTTTGAAAGATCTTGATGTGCTCTTCTGCTATACATTGCAGATCCCGAGGATGAAACTTAGTGCAAAATCTTTTTGGATTCTTGGGCATATCATGATAATTGTTGAAGTATAGAGGAGATGGGTTATTTCCCAACCACACCATGGGAGGCAGAGGTGGAGGCAGGTTCACCATAGTAACTTGAGGCTACCGAGCGATGGAAATAGTATCTAGGGCAATGCTTTGTCTATGGGAGATAAAGGGTTGTAAGGTAGTTTGGAGTGGTTGGGGAGTGGAAGGGATTTTCAGAGGTGAGAAGGAACAATAGGGTGAGTGGACAGGAGAGGAAGGAAAGGATGAAGGTGAATATGGATGGTTCGATATGACTGAGGTGGATGCTTCCCCTCCCTTATCTCTCTTAGCCTTGGTAGGGGGTGGTAGCTCTTGAAATTCCCCTTTGTTTAGTGTAGATCTTATCACTCTGTGGAACCTCTCAGGAGAGAAGGAGCCAATTCGATCCAACTTAGCAGCAAGGTGACCCTCCTTCTAGTGTTAGTTCTATTGATAGATGTTTTTGCACCTTCTGAATATAGGTAGCGCACAAGTGTGCTACCTCTCTTGAAAGGTAATTTCAGTGACTAAGTTGGAGAAATCACCCCAAGGTCTCTCGGGTGTCAAGTCATGAAAATTCTTGGAATAGTATAATTGGTTGATGTGATTTTCTAGTAATCATAGGGCAGCCTTTATGGTTCGCTAATTTGGGAGGAATTGGATATTCAAATGGAGTTTCCTAAGATTCTTAAAATTACTTGCAATTGTTGCAGGTTCAAAACAATAGTCTAAAACTCCATGCTCAACATTAAATTTGGTTGTACAATGATGTTTGAACCTTGTTTTAAATTCTATCTCAAAGAAGGATCAAAAAGGAAAAGGGATGGGAGATTTCCTAGACCTACAAATGATTATTAATAGTGACAATGGAGGATGCTAAAGTGGACAACCTTCCCATTACTAAGTTCCACTTAACAAAAATGTCAAGCAGTCCCATGAAACTAGTGCTATCTTTTGAGGACTACAGATTTTCAGCTATGCTTTCAACATAAATCATGAATAAAAGATGAAGTTTAAATGCAGCAATGAATCATTGTTCATACTAGCTTTACATTTGTGTTCATCATCAACAAACAACAAAAATAATGAACATGGAAGGGCATCAACACCATAATATTCTTCACTATCAATGCTCAACATGAACTAAACTACTAAAAGTAACCTTAAAACACTAAGAACCAAAAAAGTAAATATATCTAAATCTATTAATTTTGAGAAGATGAATCATGCTACATGTGACAAACACAAGAATCCACCAAAACAATGAAATTATATTGAAACTTCTATAGCATGTCTTTACAACAACTCAACTCTCCTTCTTGAAAATGAGAGGCGGCCCCCTATTTATATTTTTCAAAAAGTGAAATGAATGGCCAAGATTTACTTTCATTGTGTGGCCAAGATTAATTTTACATTAGGGTTTCGCCTACCCCCAAAAATATCAATATAAAATATATCTTTGTCTTTTTCCCTATTTTGTCTTGTAGTGGCTATAGTTGTAGTAGTTTTGTCTTCTAGTGTCTACCTTCCTTTTCAGCTACACTATCAGAAACTCTTCAGAAATCACTAGCTTTCTTGCATTCTTTTGTAGAGTGGAATAATCCACAAATTTTTTGATCAAAGCTTGAAGCTAATCCCACTCCATAATGTTAGATTGGAGGATCTGAAAGGATAAATTCTTGAATTTTCTAGTGATTTGTTCCCAATGTTCGGTGAATCTAGGCATGGCCCTAACTACCTATTCGGATTGTGCAAATTCCCTTGGAGAACAATCCATTAAATCTGATGTAAGTGCATTTGCTACCACCTACTCCATCTTCTTGTGAAAGTATGGCTTGATTTTCTCTGGGTCTAATTCGAGGGCAATCATGTCATAATCCATCATCATCTTTAGGTAGTCTTCATTGTCTATTATATGCTCCACAACCCATTTGAGGTCTAATTGACCTCATGCAATACCCTTTCAAGGACCTATTCCTTGTGATCCAGACTCATTTTCCAAGTTTCCACTAGCCAATGATCATCCTTTACAAGCTTTATCTCCTTTTGCCATGTCTTTTCTAGCATCTTCAAAATGGAAACAAGCTTAGGATAGGTCTTTTGTGTAGCATTTAGCTACTATTGTAAATATTGGAACTTGTTGAATTTGCGAGTAGCATGACAAATTCCCATGTCACCACTGTACACCACCCGTTAGAACCATTTTTTTGTAGCCTTGGCCCAATTTTTTATTTTCTCCATGTGGGTGAGTTCTTCTTGGGAGAAAAGAGAAGGCATGAAAGATGTAGTGGGAGCCTCTTCCTCCAAGGATGTCCATTGTTGAATGTAGGAAATGAGATTCACTACTTGTGCTTTCAACTCCTCTTTGGTGAACTGGTCCTTGTTCATTTGTTGCGCAATCATCACCACTAACCCCTAGAACTCATCAATCTTTTTCTCTCTAGTAGCTAGGCCTAAGTTGATGATGGAGACATTGTAACTGACACTAGCTTATTTTTCCATCACTGGGGTGACGATTTGCATTGTTCTCAATCCAGAGGCATCAACGTTGATGTGTGAGTGGACTCTTAGATTATTTTCCTTCTTCGTTCTTATTTTCACTCGGGCCAATATTGCCTCAAGTCTAGTCTTACGATCAACGATCGTTGGAGCCTTCTTTTGTAGTTACTTTTTGATCCAATTGGGAACCTAGGTTAATCCTTTGGGTGATTCATGATCACCTTCCTCCTCTTATTGAGGTTTTCTTTCTTCACACCCTAGGGCCTCTTGATCTGCCTCTTATTCTTAGTCTTTTCCTTTTCCACCTCAGTGGAGTTTACATTTTCTATGGTGATATTTTCTTTCAAAGGTACTTCCTTTTCCTTTTGTTCTAGCTCATGTTCAAGGTACTCAAGCTCAAGGCTCTTCTTTGGAGCATCTTATTCTTATATATTTTTTACTTCCTTCTCTCCCTCTTCCTTTTAATAAGGTACCTCTTTTTCTTGGGCTTGGTCCCTATCATGGTTGATTAGTAGAGGCTCTTTGAGTATCTCCACATTTACCTATATGTCTATTTTTTCCCTAGAGTGGCACTCTTCACATTCAATTTCTTCAACTATGTCCTTGAGCTACTATGATAGATCCTCTTCTAGCTCTTGGTTTGAGGTTTCCACAATATATTTTGCATCGAGAGCCCCAATGTCCTCCTTCAAAGATTGTGACTCCTCTTCATTAGTCAACACTTTGTCAAGATTGATTGTTAACCCACCCTTTGGGCATTCAAAGTAGGGCTCGTCGGGTTCCTCCATTATTCCATTGCTATCATCCTTCTAGCATTTCTTCATTTCTTCTGATATTCTCATTGTTGCCTCCATCTTTGGTGGCTCTGTGGGATGAGTAGAAATGGTCAAACTAATGGCAATTTGGGCCATCAGGGCCTAAAATGGGGGATTCATGATCACCCCCAAAATCTTGAAATGTACACCCTACATATATTTTATGAAGGCTTTTGGTAGAGTGAGTTGGGGCATAGTAATAGTGCCCACATGCATTGGAGCAGATAAAATAGTAAGTAGAGGAGGCAGTGAGGAGGCTAAAGGTGGGGATGTTGTGGTGGATGAAGAGTTCACCATTATCACCAAAGCAATTGCAGGGGTGGAAAAGAGGTGGACTTAGATGCCAATGATAGGAAGAGATGAAATGGGCAATGCTTGATATGTAGGAGACCAGTGGGTAGCAACAATAGCAGTAGTGGTAGGAGCAGAGGTAGTCAGTGGTGATCATGGCCACTCAATTTCCTCTTCTCCCACATGCTGAGGGTCCTCCTCAATAGTAGGCATCTCAGCCATAAATCCTCCCATTTTCTTTTATTTCTTTGAAGGCACAACCTTCATGACCTTGCATATATACACCTTATGTTTACGATGGGACTCAGATGCATCCTTTCTTTTCTTTGATCTTCTAGCTAGGGGGGATTTTGTTGCTTCTTTTGTTGAGGTAGCAGTAGTTCCACTATTGGTTTCACTTTCAAGCTCATCTTTGAGCGTATTGTATGTTAATGGTACACCTTGCACTTTGAGTTGAGCCACTTGTGTACTAACCCACTGCCTGGTTCTATCTACCACTAACTACATTATTGCATTGAGGTCATTCACCTCTTCTTCATTCCAATCTATTAGTGGTAGTGGAAAATTGGCCATGACATCAAATATTTCATCAATAAGTGAGTCATCTTCCTTGATGACCTAGTCAGGCATGGGAAACAAGTTGATTGACTTCACGAACTGGGTTTTCATCTACATGCAACACCTCATTCACACTTCTTTTTCATCTTGACAATTGGCCTAGAAGTCCTCCAAATGCAACCGATGAGCATATTGCTTTCCCACCTTCTTCTTCAACTTCCCATATGGATCAATCCTTGGCCGAGTTATGCAGATTTCAAGACTATACTCCACTATCTCCTTTTTTGAGTACTTGGTGCATTGGGCAGTGAGACAAAAATACATTCCTTGTGTGAAAGTGAGAATTTTGTAATTGTTGAGTGACCTCCTGCAGGATCATCTAATTATTGGGGTATCAAGGCAATTTATAAGGCTTATCATAGAAACCTTCTGCCCTGATATATGTGAACATTGGGAATTGTATGAATAGGTACCAAAGTATCTAGATGAATGGTCAGACACTATTTGAAACTCTTCTTTCAAATTCTCCCCCAAGAAGTCTGATAATATTCCAAATAAAGGCATCGTTCACCCTCTGATAATCTTTCTTAAAATTCTTGTATTGTAGTTGAGGGTGTCTTTCATGGACTTTGAGCTCTCTTCATGGATCAGGATTGGATTTTATAGAAAGGCCTTTGTATGGGAATGACTCTACTAGCATGTATACTAGGTATGAGGTCATGTAGAACTAGGAGGTCTTCTTTACAAACATCAACTAGTTGTAAGATGATCTCTTTAATAAAATAGAACATCCATTCTTGAAAGAAAGCAACAGTGGGGAGGCCCATTACCCTATTGAGCAGAGTAACCAAGTCATGTTACACCTCATGGAAGTCACTTATGTATAATTTTTGCAGCACTTTAGCTGTACTTCCCCTCTTATCTTTTGACCAATGTTGGTTGATCAAATTCTTGCATCCCAAGGGATCTATCTTCCACATATTTTTAGCATATTGCTTTTCAGTTTCCTCCATCTTATCAAATGTAGGGATATGGAAGGTTTGGCCTATTGACTTGGTAGAAAAATCTGCCAATACTCTGCCATCATGGTCTATGATCATCATGTTGTTGTGATAGCATTATCGACATGCCATTACCAACTCAAGGGAAACAAGCACAAGAGGGAAGTCAAATGCTTTGTCGAGGCCACTTTTTCTAATTTTCAAGGTGTTCTCTACCCTTGGGTTGACTGTCACCCTCTATCTGAACTCATCAATTTCCACATGTTCGAGGTTGGTTTCTGATATGGTGCCCCAATCGGGAGCAATCTTGGAGGTGATTTACACCCTCTAGAACTGGTATCTCATTTGATCTTTTTCTTATTTTCCCCTAGGATATTTTCCAGATTTCTTTCCTTTCTCCTTTTCTATGGACTTCTTTGATGGTCCCGCAACAAATTCCATAAATCCTACACAAAAGGTTGTAGTAAGTGTATTCATAAAATTGGAGAAGTGTTAGCTAAACCATGTAAAAAAAGGGTTAGGTCTAGTAATTTATATTTGAAAGATCATATAATACATTATCATTCAGCATCATTCATCACTCGAGGATTCATCAGGTCAATTATATGAATGCAGGCCCATGGATGTGGGTTTCCCTAGGCTGGCAGCCATCAGGAGTGTTTAGAAGTAAAATGGTGTTGGGGGCATAGTGGCTCGTAGATGTAATTGAAGGTTTGGCATTTAGAATCTTTAATGAAGCATTTGGTATGTTTGGAAATATAGTTTTAAGCTGTTTGGATCATCTAATTAGTCATTTTTCTTATGTAGGCTCAAGGGATGTGGAAGTTAGAGGCATCATAGCCATTTGGAGCTCTACCATTGAGAAATTATCGTCAAGAGGTAGAAACCCACATGCGGTGCTCAGCCATGCGAGACCCACAGGTGGCTTGGTTGGTCCAAGTATTATCTCTTTGGTTCAATGATTTAGATGTTTACGGGAAAGGATCGATAGAAGGCCTTTGGGAGATGGTCATTTGGGGATGACAAAGGTAAGATGGTGACCCTCACACAGCATCCTGCTCGAGTGGATTCACAAAAGTTCTCTACATTGATAATTTAGTTTGAAAAGAATTAGACAACAAAGGAAGACCCAAGCTCCACCTTGCGGAAGGAAGATGAAGCTTGGCTATTAGTGAATGACAGTCTTATGATAATGGGCCATAGATGGTGACCTACACGATGGGCTCAACAATGTGTTATACTTAGCTACATTCTTGTTAAATTCCCAAAGGGAAATGGCGGGGTCGGAGTCCATGAAGCAAATCGATGTGGACCCTTGGAAACTTTGTTAGATGATGATGGTAGCGGGGTGGTTCATAAACAAACCCCCACAAGCCTTGGTCCGCAAGGATTGAAGACTTGGTTTATTTTTTGTGAACCTAGATGATAAAGAGGAATGTGGGGTTTGTGGCATAGGTGGGAGTAAGAGCTTCACTTCTTAAGGATGGCCATTTAAAACAATGGCGAAGAGCGAACTGAAGTTCACAGGGAATGGCCCATGGGAAGACTTAACACATGATTTGTTCATTTAAACTAGAAGTGACAAATAAAATAGCAAGCTCTGCAATGCGAGATTTAGGTGGTGGTCAACTTCTTGAAAATAGTGGCAATGAAGGTGCCATCCAAATGCGACAACCCACAAAGGTGGACCCACTAGGGTTCATTGGTTTAGAGATTTGTGTTAAGGGTTCGAATGACAATGAGAAGATGACGTCCTCTCACATGTAGATGTCTGCAAGGTGGTGTAGGGGCACCATTGAAATCTTTTTGTCAATTCATGGTTTTAAGGAGTAGGCTTTAGGATTTTGGGAAATATGTACTAGAATAAGGTCAATAAGATCATTTATTAATGTATTTGAGTCATATTTGATGGTATTAGGTGATTAGGGGGGTTAGTTGTGTGGATATAGCAAAATTTCAATTTGATGTAAATGTTGTCAAATACAAAAAAGTTGCAAAATTACATTTTTGTGGAAGTTGAAGGGTCTTGGAATTTGAAAGGTAGTTATAGGCATTGGGTGGTTATAGTTCTAAGAGAATAATTATAAAAGGCCTCCAAAAGGGCTCGAACAAGGTTGTTGATGTATGTTTTGAAATAATTCCCATTAAATAAAATGTTATTTCTGTAAATCATTGTATTTCTAATCTTTCCAGGCTCTACACAACCCATATAGT
This sequence comes from Sequoiadendron giganteum, assembly GCA_007115665.2. Lineage (NCBI taxonomy): Eukaryota > Viridiplantae > Streptophyta > Pinopsida > Cupressales > Cupressaceae > Sequoiadendron > Sequoiadendron giganteum. The sequence goes on along the minus strand of CM021102.1, from coordinate 279,466,936 downwards.
CTTAGTTATGCATTGAAATCTATTATATTTTGCAGAAGCATGTTCAAACTCTCTTTTGAATCAGGTTTGAGTGTCTCTCATTAAGATTTTAAAGAGATCATTGTAATTTTTTGAAGATTGCCTATCAAAGGTCAGTCAAGGGTTTTGATTGGGGTTAAAATGAATTTTTAATCATTCCACCTATTGTCAGACCTTGTACCTCGGTGGAATGACTTTTTTTGTAGTAGGATAGGTGTTTTTATGGTTTAAGAGGCAAAGAGGTCAAATTTTTCAATTTGGGAGGATTCCCTAGGTCTGAACATTGCATCTTTCCATGTTAAAGTGGCGAGTTAAGGTTGGGTTTTGACAAAATGTTGTTGGTATTGTCTATGTAAGGGTGGATTGAGTTTGTACAGATTCATTGTGATATTTTAATGGCCATTTTTTGAGTCTAATAAGCCTGGGATATAGGATTTTCAATAAACCCTTGGTATTCTATATGTAGAGTGAGGGTTTCATGGATCAGTGACTTAGAAGTCATAAACCTAAGAACTAATGGTGGAATCTGTTGTTTTGACACAAAAATAAATAATTTCCATTGCATTTGGGTGGATAGTGATTTGGAGGTACCTCCTTTGGAAAAGAGGACTAACTGGTGGTCTTAGGACATGGGTAGTCTATTGGTTTGCAATATTTTCTCAAAGAAACCTTATGGGATCTTTTGGAAAGTGGTGTTAGATCTTGAAGTGAGTCTCAATTAAGGTTGGGTTGGCCTTTGTATGGCCTTCTCAAAAAATAACTTGAAAAGTTGGATTTTGAGGGCTACAAGCCTTAAGGGAAGTGTTAGAGAAAAGTTGAGAGAATAGTGTTGCAAGGATTTTTTTCCCAATTGAGTCTAGTCATTTTGTGTTGGATAGAGTTCCAACACCACCTTGCTTACATCAGGTGGTTTCAGAGCTTAGTTATTAGATCTCTTTTTGGTGATTTGGTTGGATTTTTCAGGTTGGAAGGTGAGGAGGAAATACTATCAAGATGCCTCCTAAAGGAAGCATAGTTGCAAGAAAGATTGATGAAGAGACTAAAGAAATAGAAGCCTTGAAAATTGAGATTGTTGCATTAAAATCTAAAACTAGAGTGGATATGGATGGGAGTGATACTAAAGAAGAAGAGACTTCCAGTGAAGACGAAGAGATGGATCTAGAGGATATGAGAATGATGAAGTTTTTGAAGGTTGTGAAGAGTGGTGGAGAAAAAAAAATAGATGCACCTATGTATGGAGGGAAACTAGGTGGTGAAGGGCTCTTGGATTGGATAGGAGCCATAGAGAATTACTTTGACAGTGAATAGATAGATGAAGAACACAAAGTAAAGAAGGCCAAAACTAAGTTGAAAGGACATGCTTTGCTATGGTGGAAGATTGTGCAAGATGAAATGCAAAAAAAGGGAAAGAACAAGATCACTTCTTGAGAGAGAATGAAGACAAAACTGAAAGGTAAGTTCCTTCCCTAAGATTATAATGTTGAATTACTTAAGAGATTACAAAATCTTAGGAAAAATCAACAAGATGTGCAAGCATACACCGACAAATTATATAGGCTAATTATAAGAACAAAGTATGAGGAGGATGAGGAAGAAAGAGTAGATAGATATCTCAATGGCCTAAGGCATAACATTCAAGATGAAATTTGTTTGATGGCACAAAAAATAGTGGAACAATGTTTTCAAATGGAAATAAGAGAAAAAGAAAAACTCAAGAGGATACAAGAGAAGGCAACAAGAGGAAGAGGTTGTACTTCTAGGGTTAGAGATACATTTTCAACACCAAGACAAACAAATGAATATCAAGAAGAGCCAAACAAAAGGTATGAGCAAGTTGCAAATCTTAGAGGAGGTTTTGGAGGCACAAGGGGAAAATTTGGTGGTGGAAGGAATCTTAACACCTTTCTTGGTAGGTGTTATAATTTCCAAGAGTATGGTCATCCTTTTTGGAAGTGTCCTAAAAATATTGGTTCAACTTCAAGTGGAGGAGAAAGGAAGAATGATAGAAAAACATAAATTGTTCAAGAGGATGAAGCTAAAAGATCAAACTCCAATACTCTTCATGTTGTTCCTAAAGTAAGTGATATGTTGATGATGAGAAGACAAACCTTGAAGACATCCATGGAGAGAGAAAATTTAGAGAAGAGCCTTGTTTAGGATAGCTTGTAGATGCAAAAATAAGGTATGTAAAGTGATTGTTGATTCTAGATTCACCGACAACATGGTATCTAGTGATATGGTGGACAGATTGAACTTTCAAAGAGTACCTAAACAAAAACCATATAAAGTGTCCTGGGTTAGTGAAAATCAAACCATTTTGGTGAATGAACAAGCTACTGTTGAATTTCAAATTGGTTAATATATAGATAAAGTTGTTTTTCAAATTCTACCTATGAGTTGTTGCCATGTTTTGCTTTGGAGACCTTGGTAGTTTGATAGGTCCGTAGTTTATCATGGGAAACAAAATACATATAAGATTGAAAAAGATGGGAAGACATTTATTCTAAATCCATTGCTTGAGGAGACAAAATACAAAGGGGAAATCATCATGATTGGGAGAAAGGAATATGAAAATGTTGATGAAGGTGAGAATAAGGGATTAGTAGCCAATGCAAGGCTTGACAAAGATAATACAGTAGGAAGAAAGAATGAAAATGATTTGCAGAAAGTTATGAAAGAGAATGTCTTCATGTAGAGGATGAAAGTAAATGAAAATGTGTCTCGGTCTGAGGTAGAGCAGAGTAAGAGGAAAAATCCCATGGAAAGGAAAGAATTAAGTGATGGAATACTAGTTGGGGTAGTTATATGCCTTGTAGGTATGAATACAATAAAGAGGTAGGTGGGTATTGTGAGAGCAAAGGTTTGCAAAGTTGATAGGAAAGTGGAAAAGGTATGTGCAGGTCTGATAGAGGCTACTAAATGTAATGGTACAAAATTTTGTAAGGTTGACAGAGGAAAAATTGAAGAGAGGAAGGGTCCTAAGTAGGGAACTATGCATGAAGACCAGAGGAAGGTGATGGTAGTTGATGAAAGCTTGTGTATATGTGTAAAGAGAAATGTGTTGGTGTTTAAAATCCACATAGAGATTGCAGATCTCTAAGAGGTAGCCAACCCCTATCAAGGATACCTATAACCACTAGTGGCCAACTGATAGGAAATGGAATTGATACACATTTCCCCTACACTTCAGGCTCTGTAAGACCTAGGGGGGTAACCCTTTAGCAATATCAAACAATTTAGACACACAAGCAATAGGATATTGCTTAACACATTATGCTCTCACATAATTGCTGAGAAACTTACAATATCACTCAATATTGGCAAACTATTGAATGAATTTCACTAATCAGCAAGGAGAACATGACAGACACAACTGTCCAAACAATAAGAATAAGAATGATTTTACATTTAAAATTGTTTATGAGATGCATTAAGCTGCAAGATAAATTAGTGCCAATTCTGGGCCATGGAGTCAAATACATAAGATAACTTTATCAGCAAATGGCATTCAACTAGTGGATTTAAAATTGTTGATGCTTTGCATCAACTATTAGTGTCTTACACCAACAATCCCACTTCTATTATCAATCAACCTCTCCTTTTCAAATCCAACCTGGACACTTAAAATCACTATTATCTGCTCATAGTATTTAGCCATTTCTTTGGAAGAGACCTATAAACAAATAACACAATCTCATGAAATTTGAGAAGATAAACTCAAAATACTTTGTATTACTAAATTCATATGATTTAATTGTACAAGTATGGAGAAAAATTGAAGATATTCATGAAAATGCAAAGACATTTCATGATTTATTTGCACAAACTGGCTGTATTTACTCATAAAATAAAAAATTACAGCTTCTAGACTCATAAATAACTCAGACTTAACAAACCTCTATCTACCCAGCCCAATACAAAAACTCAAAACCCTTTATAATGAGAAGAGAAAAGAAGATATATAAGAATGGAGGGAACCCTAAAACTGATCTGAAAATTCCATCTGGAATCTTCATTCACCGTTGATCAACAAATCTACAAAATATCTTCTCCTCTTCCTCCTCCAACAAACTCCACTTCCCAAAACTGCCTTTTCCCATCATTGCTCAGCAACAGAAAATATGCCCAGGTGGAGATTTTCATTATTTCAACCAACTGCTCAAAATACCCTTTCTCGTGCACAAACTGTTTTTGTTTTCTGCTCTTTACTTTGATTTTCCCCTTTGCTACATTTTAATTCCCAGCATATATTTTCCTTTATAAAATGACTAAAATCACTTCATAAAACACCACCAGTGAATATTTAATTCACTCTCCATTTTAAACAATTTTTTACCCATGGATAAAAATACTCCTCCTCCCTTATCATAAAATATTATCCATTTTAACATCCATCAGTAAAATTTAAAATGCACCTATACTTGTCTTTATTTTACACATAGCTAGGGAAATTAACATTTTGTGCCCGTGAAAATATATGACCTGTTCTCCTCCAATTGATTTTCACCCATGTGAAAATAAAAGTCCCAATGGTTACTCTCATTTTGTTTTATTTTAATATTCACCCAATTTCACTATTGGACAAATATTTAAAATTTTACATCCTCGGGCAAAATATTTCACCCCCAAATGCCTAATCACTTTAAAAAAGCAATGGGCCCACCTCATTTTAAATGTATGTAAAAATTTGAAATTTGAAATATTTATTTTGGGCTCCTCCCATCGCAGACCTCGCACACATTTTCTCACATCATTGGCATTCTTGCGAGGTCTACAAGAATGCCCTAAATCAGCATTTTGTGAGCTCCCATGCATTTTCATTGCTGGCTTCTGCCCTCTGTTCGACTATGGGCTCCTCTGTGTCTTCCTACTGGTCGTAGGTCTTCTCCTATCCACCACTGGCCGAGGGTCTTCTCCCTATGGCTGGTCGCGAGCCCTCACTAGCTATTTTTTTGCTTCTTGCGCTGGCCACACATCCCTCATATCGTGCGGGCCTCTGCTCTTTGTCAGGCCTCTCTTCCACTGGTGAAAAATCTCCACCAGGTCTTCCCCATTCAATGGTGTGCGAGTCATCCCTGATTTGGCATGGGCCTAGTGGTCTTCCCTCTACCGAGATCCTCTCTGTTTGGTGCACAGGGACTCCACCCATACGCACGGGTCTCCTTTGTTTGTCTGGCTTTTGCTTGTCTTCACCAGCATTGGCTGCACCTGGTCTTTTCTTCTCCTCTGCTTTGATGGATGTCCTCCTCTCCAATGGCCGTGCATCCTCCATCTAAAATTTGTATTAAAGTTTCTAAATTATTTTCAACATTAATCCTCATGCGTAGCCTCTCCATGCTGCCAGTCGCGCCTCATACACTTAGCTCGCTAGCTGGTCTCACCTATTGGGTTACCTGTTGTTCCCTCTGTATTGTGCGGGTCTCTTCACCTTTGTGGGCTCAAGCTTCCTTCACATGCCAGTGCCTCACACTTCACTAGCTCACTGGATTTCTCCATCACTCTTTGCCCGGCATGTGCCTCAGTTTACTCCTGCATTGCCATCCCTACTTGGTTACCTCCCTGTGTGCCTCCTCTCACTGCTGAGTGCGGGCTCCTACTGCCTAGTCTCTATTGTTATGCGCGCCTTCACCATTAGGTGTGGGCTTCTCATTAGCTGCACCCTCCCTTCACTTGTTTGAAAGAAATATACTTCATTGTTTAATGTTTATAATAAAACTTGTTGATCTGTGCTTTACACCCGATCATATTCCATTCATCAGATTATGGCAACCTTAGAGTAGTTGAAAGACCTTTCAAAATATAGATATAGAGATGTGGATCACATACACCATTCTTGTGTCATTATATCCTTTTCTTTATAATCAAATTTATGCATGAAAATAGGCATCTTTTCAAATGTTTGATTGAAAGATATCATTCCAACCTCATAACCATGTAAAGCTTATCGGGCCCCATGTGGGTCTAGCTAAAAAAAAAATCATTTTTAAACAAGTTTCACCCTCAAATTGACCTGGCACTATGTTTTGAATACATGTGAAGTGAAATGATAAACTGGGTCGCCATCAAAATCAGTTTTCTGCCCCATTTGGAAAAGTGCAAAACAGGCCAGGTTGCCTCAAGAATCCATCTGGGAAATTGGGAAAACGACCTTATGAAACCACAAAAACTTGCAAGAACATAATCATTTCACCCAAAATTATAGTGCAAAAGATGGCTTAGAGAAATCAGTTATGAGGTGAAAGATTTTAATCTGCCAATTTTCTCAGTTGAACCTTTCTGAAACAGCAGCTGTTCAGAACCAATTGAAACTGATTCAACTACCCATTTGTAAATATAACAAATCAACTCCTAGCAAGCTGCCATTAGACACAGTGGAGTGTCTAGATACCCTGAGCTCGTGTGCAGAAGGAATTTCTTTGAAACATCACCGATCGAAACTTATTGATGGTAAATGTTAACCTCTCAAAAGGGCTATCAGGAATGCAGCTGCAAAACAGAACAATCTACGTTCGGTTTCAATCTGCTAAAAATAGAAAATCAGATCATGAGGCTTTCAAAACTGAAATTCAAGATCATGTTGATATGGGGAATATGGAACAACATTCGTTTTGACATGACAATGAACTGGTTGCAAAAACCAAGCTCAAATAGGAAGCTGTTTTGCAAACTAAGAATCTGCAAACAGCAGAACAGTGCAAAAACCTTCCAGCTTCACTTTTCGAAATGCTGTCAGAACTCATCGTGAGAATCTCAAATTTGACATGCCTGCTCAAATATGTTCATTGAGTATTTCTGCAACTGGGTTTTGCACGACAATCAACAGGCTTTAAATATAAGCCTCCAAAGTGGGTCAGTCGGGACTGATTCTTCAAGTGCACTTCTGAAAGTGCAGAAGCAAAATTTTGAAATAGGCATCTCAAATTCGCAAAATTTGAGAGTGCCAACAGTGGCTCTGATTGGGGATGTCTGCCCCCTATGGGCATAGCATGATCCTAGATCTCTGGGGAGAGTAGACCAAATGTTGTTTTTGATAGGTACCCTCAAACTGCTCCCCTATGCAACTTTGTTTTTTCAATTTCATCTAATGACCATGGGTCACCAAATGAAAAAATGAGGATCAAAATTTACCTCTGTCAAATACCAGTCTATAAAAAGAATTAATCTCTCTCAAGTCATGCTTGCCTCTATCAAACCAAATCAACACTAGTGATTGTATCTTTGCAAACAACAATATCAAACTGCCCTTATGCAAGTAAAAGCTTGTTCCCTGTTCAACTCTATCATCACATGGCAACCAAATCAGATAAGATACATCACTGTTCATCATTTCATTTTATGATTTTATATCAAGCAGCAACACTTGAAACTGATGATCAATCTCATATGAAAGTATGGTCTTATCACACTCACTAATCCCTTCATCATGATCAAGTTCAGAGGAGACTTCATCACTGAAAAACAACATGCAATCATCTTGTGTGTTGAGCAAAAATTTCTCATAAATTTATATCTCCTCCAACTGAAATACATCATAGGCTGGCTTGTCCTCATCCAAACACCATAGCTCAAACACATTATTATGTGTTTCAAGATTCTGAAAATCAGATTTGTCAATACTAAAAGTACTTTCATCTTCATACAACTCATGGCCAAGAACATCAACCTCCGATGCACAAGAACTTTTCTCTATCTCAAGTTCACACATGTTATCAGTTTCATTCTTTAAACAATCATGCAATTCCAGATAGGATGCTTTAGACACAGATTCAAAACATTCAAAATATGACCCTAAATTAAGGTTTTCACATTGATTCCTCACAACATGTTCAATGCTATCATTTGCAGGAGTAACAGGGTCAACAAGGAAAATTTCATGTGCAAGAGACTCACTGTTATCAGAAATTTGCCCATTAGCAATGAAATTAACACCTTCATTCTCTATCTCACCAATGTATTCCTCATTCAAAGGAAACACATCCATTTTCAAACCATAAAGACAAGAGAAATCATGAAAGCAAGACCCATATTCAACCTCATATTGACTGACATCACACCCATTACTATCTACATCATATGGATTCTCTACACATTGATCAACACGCATTGCAATTTCAACACAATCCAACAGTCCACTAAACTATTTTTCATTATTTATGGATGATAATGCCGATTCTAGGTCCATGTGATTGTCACTATGCACAACTTGATTATTCAAACCTGAATTCCTTCCATTATCACCATGCACATTATCATCATTCTTTTGTACCACTGACATTTCCATTTATGTTTCATACAAGCAGTCATGGACAGCAAAGATATAAACAGGTTCTTCAACATCTTCATCATTGCTAGTAGTACTATGCTCATGATCAGCAAATTGAACACATATATGTTCATCCTCAGATTCTTCATCATTAACAGAATCAACAGGCTCTATGGATGTCAAAATTGAACTACATTCCAAGTCTGTCTCAAGTATAAGTGGATCATTCACTTGTGAAAAAGTGACTTCATCAATTTCCATATTAGTATATCCATTATATGAAGAAAAAACCTCCAAGTCATTCTCATAAGAGCTTTCACAATCATCGGGAGAAAAATCAGTTTGGCCTTCATCAACATCTTCATCACAAGACAACCTATCACTGTACATACCATGCACAGATTCTTTAGAGTAGGTTCTTGCAATTTCATCTTCAATGTCTTGGTCACCAACTTGGGAATAAATGTCATCAACAATTGTACTATTTTCACTGACTGAAACATGACATGGGATGATGTCTTTCATCTCTTCTATTCCTTCATTATTCAAGGTATTAGAAGAAAAAATTTCATACATATTTATTTGCTCATCAAACCATGTATCTTCCTCTTCATTGCTTCTGCAAGGATCTGCACATGTGTTGATTGTAAGCTAATTACAATTAATATCCTCATTCATACAACATATATCTGCATTTTTTGATACACTCTTTTCATCCTTGTGTATCATGTTCTGAATTTCTTGAAACAAACAGCTACTACCTTCATTTTGAGACACCACATTTTGATGATGTTTAACATGAAGTTCATTAGGATTTGCAGATTGTGATGATGAAAAATTTGGAGCAGCAACATTACTACCCTCTTGACAAAAACTTTTACTATCCGATCCATGAGTTATATTTTTCCGAGGTGTGTTAGGATGATCAACATTTGCAACCCTATGTCCTTTCATCATTGAGTACCTCAAATTTTTCTCAATGTCCATAGCCATCTGATATGCTTGGAGTAGGGTTGTAGGCTCTTTATCCCTCAACAGATAACTCATCTTTTTGTCAAATGCTCCTAGGTACACAACCAAACATTCAGCATCTTTGGGCCTTATGTTCTCCAGGATCGCTCTAATGATCATTGAAAATATAAGATTAAAAGATGGGACTAACTCATCTTTTCCTTTCTCCATATTCATGAACTTTTTCCTTATTAAAACAAGGTTAATTCTTTCTCCAAACTATTCCATGAACACTGCCTTGAGCTCTTCCCATGAATGAACAAAAGAAGCTAGTAAATAAGAGAACCACTCTCTTGCATCTCCTCCCAAGGACTGAACAAATAGTCTCATGATCACATCCTCTTGATCAATCTCATAATCATCCATCACATTGCTGAACTCTTGGAGATGTGTATTTGCTAATTCAGCCTTATCACCAATGAACCTTAGTAACCTATTTCTGACTTTAGCTGGAATTTCATTTGGATAACCACTAAGGTTACTAAAATTGGTAGCTCTATATCTTCCAGTGCTAAAACCTTTTTGACAATCTGGCTGGGACTAATCACAAACCATAGTTCCATCTGGACCCATGCCAGGATGCATGTATTGAGGCATCTTGAATTTCCTTTTCAGATCTTACATATCAACTCTATAGTTGATCATTCATTTTCCCTATTTCTAATTTTCACAATAATCTTAGAATACTAGAATGCATGATTCAAATGCATTTACACATAATATCTATTTAATTGGCAAATTTCAAGAACAAGCATACTTCTCCAACTAGATACATAAGCTGCTAATTACAACTCAAAAGTATGCAAACTAAATATTATTGTTCTTTCCCTATTTTAGTGCTAATCACTCAATAGGGAGCCAAAGTAGTGTCTAAGATGTTCAAATATGGTTTTCATACAAAAATTTCTTGAAAACCAAGAGTGAGGAATACCTGCAAAATTTTCAGCTGCTGCAAATTGGCAACCTAACTGGTAAGATTTGTAGATCTAGAACTTCTTTCAAATTCTAACAGGTTCAATCAAACAGAGTCGCCACCTCTTTTCACAGAGGACTAAACTTCAATAGTATGAAGTTCTTTCACATGTAAATTTCTTTCTGAGTTCCTTTCCACCAGTAGAGCACCACAGATTACAAAATTGTTCAGTTTCACTACAGAAAATTCTTCAAGCCTGAAATCCTTCTTCTCTTGAACAAATTTTTTAGAATGACAAATAATAGTATGACTCTATGCATTGACTCTTAAGGCTAGATTCTACAATTAGAATTTTCTCCATTTCTCCCCAGCAGAGTCGCCATTATGTTGGTGTTTAAAATACAATCCATGTAGAGGTTGCAGATCTCTAAGAGGTAGCCAACCCCTATTAAGGACAACTACAACCACTAATGGCCAGCTAATGAGAGTCAGTAAAGGACTGGCCTCTCTTGCACTTTTGGATTTGTAGGACCAAGGTGGGTCCTAAATGTGTTGACATGAATATTTCATGACTGGTAAGAACACTTCTTATATATAGATTACAATTCCTACACATTCAAAGGGATAGTGATCATTTCATGGTTTCGGCAAACTAGAGAATGACTACTAGTGCCAAAGAGCAACAAAATTGACCCACTTATTTGTTGTAATACCTCCTAGAAGAGGAAAAGGTTGTATTCAAGTGTTTTATGTTTAGTATTTGGAGATCTTTGCCTAAAACTTATAGTCTTGAACTAATAAAATGACACAAACATTATATAGTGCTTCATCCATTAGGTAACAGAGTCATACAGAACAAATTCCTGATACGATGAACTTATCTCATATAGCACTACTATCATGAGATATCTTAGCCTATTAAGATAGTACTTCTTCAAGCATTCTGGGCAGATAAAACCATGAACATGTAACTGACTCTTCAAGCATTTGATTAACTTATTGAGTTAAAGCAAGAAAACTAATTACATTTTCAATTAACTATTGAAACTGAATAGATAAACCTTTGATAAAACTATTCATAATCCATGGCACACACCCAAGAGAGTAAACCAACTTAATTTTATAGATTTCTTTTCATATCAGTAATTTAAAAGCATATCACACTAATCTATATATAAATCCAACCTAGGATGACTTCCTGAAAAACAAAATGTTCATAACATTTTAAACTATAAAATGGACTGTACAGACTTCCAAGTTTTGAATTCCAAATTTTTTTCTGACCCCTTACAATGAGCCATGAAATCTCCTTTATAGAATAGGAGAGCAACAAGCATTAGGCTACATTGTGACACCAAATTGAATTTCAACACCAAAATTAAATTCAAATTTACATTCCTTGTCATAATGATACCGTGCATGAACAAAGGAATCAAAAGCGGTTATAAAATAACCAGTCGAGAAACAAAATTTCATGCAAAGCACGCGCATGTCCACATCCACATGATAAAACAACAAAATAAGACATGTCCAATGGACCCACCGCTAGTAATGATCAAGAAGCAACATGGCCATGGTACAAGCAGCCACTCTAAGTTTGAGTCTGCGACAACAATGGCACCACCTCCTCTTTACCAACCTTGTGAGTACATCCTCGAACAACTAGTCCCAGTGCTAATGTAGATACTGGCTCAATTGCCAGAACCTCCTCATCCACTCCCATAAGATCGGCCAGGGAAGCCAAGTAGTACTGATAATCAGAATCAATCTCAGATTCATCAGAATCTGAGATGATTATCGGGGATGAACAGTGTACTGGCCTCTTCCCAGTGTTCCCAATAATAGCCTTGCGAGACATGGGAGAATCAGACTTCTTCATGACTGGTGAAGCTAGCCTAGCACTCCTTCGCTTAACTGATTTATTCATGATAGAAAAAGAGCATAGCCACAAACAAAAGATGGACCTTACTGCACATAGACACAAGAGAATGCAATGCTGGAAGCATACAACTCAGTTAGCACTTATAGAGGAAGCTAGTACACAGGGTATAATCACTTGAAGGCGATTCAAGCACTTGCACAATTAATGATCCAGGTAACCATGAATTCCCTCAGTAGGATGGAACTATTCGCACGCAGGAGGAAATCAGGTGGAGATCCTTTGGAGAAAAGAAACCCGTATCATTAATGACATGAGTAAGAGCCAAGCAATACATGCCATGCAGACAACTCACACACCCCTTCCTTACAAATGAACCACCGATTCAGGAGACACTCTATCAAACAGAAGGTTGAGATCAATTCAATGGATGTTGACGATCCACCTCGATGCCTTCAAAAAACATATCCAATCAAAACCCCTAGAAAAATAGACCCGAACTGCACAATGGGACCCATATAGTCCCTCTGGCAAGAAAAGAAAAGCCACGTGCCACTCCCTCATAGACCTCGCAACACCCCCTAGATATTTACTCCGCTCATGCGAGGTGTGCGAGAAACTTTGATTACCCCACTATTAATGGCTATTACCGGTGAAAAGGTGACCCCCTGTCATATCCAACACCTCGGGAAGAAAACCCATTCATTGATTTACACCATGTGGCCACATCTCATGAACCTCGCACCACCTTGATGACGCCAGCAGACAAACCTGCGAGGTCTACGAGAAGTAGTAAAGATCCAATTCTATGATCGAATGGTTCATTTTACCTCAGATAGAACATCCAAGTGGGGCCAGCATTGAAATTCTTGGTGGTGTAAAATGTAGGCCATTATGCCAAAAAGACCAACGAATCAGGTGAAATAGGACCGGTAAAGCACGACTTGAGAGGGATGAAACCTCACTTAAGTGACCAGTCCACCATGGTAGCAAGTCACTGCTAAAATATAACAAGAGGGTTTTGACTGATCCATAATGAAGGTTACCATGAGTAACTTAGAAACCCTCTAACCCCAGCTTCAATTTTTTGAAATTCCATCAGTGACTCCATTGGGGATCGAATTCAGTAAGTTCCAATTGCGGACCGGTGCTGATATAGAGCCATATTAAATGATGTGTTGTTCTGAATTTACATAGTGAATGCTAGAAAAGTGAGCAACAGGAGGTAGTTCAACCTAATCCTACAACTTTTATGGTCTATGGTGTCCTGTAAGCAATAGATTCAGGAGTTCTAGGGTTATTCAGTGAAGGATGGCTTCATTTGGGGAGAACTTCTGAGAAATTTTTTTTAAAAAAAGGGAGAAAGAAGACAAAGGAACCATAGGGAATGGGTTATGACTGTGAGAGGTGCTACTGGTGATATGATGCTACTCTATAATGAGTAATGAAACCCATAATTTGACAGAATCTAGAAACCAGGCTCTCAAAGTTCTTTAAAATATTATCCTTTGAAAAGGAGGTGGCAACTCCGACTGAAGAACCAGTGAATACATGAAGGAATACTTCTAGATTGGTACTATTTATAGACTAGAAACGAGGTTGATACATGTTGCTAACAACTGCTAGGTATTTTACCAAATCCAAAACTGTTCACTACTTTTAAAAAATAATGGGTGTTTTGATTAAGAATACAAATGGTTCCAAATTTATATGTTAAGCATATACAAGGGAACAAGGATTTATTTTACCATACCTCTAGTAATGCAATATGTAAAAGGATTTATGAAACACATTTGTACTACATAAAATCTTGGAAAATAATGAATACTTTTGTCAGTCATTAACAAATACCTGATTGAGCTGACAAGTGATGTGCCTGATAGCTATATGCTATTGAATAGTCTACCGTATGTAAGATCAAGCATAAATATGCCAAAAGAGCAAGTTATGAAAATTCCTTTGAGGAGTTTTGTAACTCAAAGGTATAGGCCTTTTATGTTTGATGCTATGAGCAATCATCCTAATTCAATTCCTAAGAAGATTAGGAAATATTTACCTCAATATACAGGGCATGTAACAGAATCGGCTTCCAAGCATTTGCAACATTTTGTTGATGTAATGGGTGATTATGAAATTGATCATGAGGATGTTGTCATGAAATTATTTGTGCAATCCTTAAAAGGTGATGCTAGGGATTGGTTTTATTATTTACCTGGCTTTTCTATTAACTCATGGAATCAGTTGGTGATTGTTTTTATGGAACAATTCGGCGAAAGAGTCAATCCTAGCATATTGAGAAAAGGGTTTATGGGAATTCACATACAAGAGGAGGAGTTAGTCACACATTTTAATCTCAGGTTTTCAAGAGCATTAAGGGGGATCCCCAAAAAAATAAGGCCAAATGAGGCTGAAAGCTTGATTGTGTATCTAGGTGCCTTCAACAAGAGGATGAGTTTTTTATTAAGGGATAAAGAACCTACCACTCTACCTCAAGCATACCAGCTAGCTATGAAAATTGAAAATAACATAAAATATTCAATGATGAAGAGATATCCCACTGGAGGCATTGATTACCTTTGCCTAACCAATGCTAGTATAACATTTGAGCCGGTTATCCAAAAAATTGATGATAAAATTCTTGCTAAGGGTGTTGTAAGCCCATAAATATAGTTTGATGATAATGAGATCCAGGGTGAAACCCAATCTACTCTGAATGAAGATGATTAAGGTTTTTGTGTATCAAAACTATATGATATGAAAAGGAAAGAGAAGGAATCATCATATGAGTTTTTTTAAAGATTTTTGGAAATCTTAATACAAATTCCCATAGAGCAAAGACCTAATGATTATGAATGCATTGATTTGTTCTATGAACTATATGAATCAGGACTAAGTTCCTTACTAGAGGAATTGAAACCTGCTAATTTGGCTTAGGTAATTCAATGGATAGAGATTGAAGAGTCTGTTAGGAATGCATCTACACAAAATAAAGGTAGTGCTCATTCATTACAAGATATTTGCATAAGTAATGACAACATTGAAAGACAAGATGATGAAGGATTGTATGAAACACCTATTATGTTTCTTGATCCTAATTGTGATTCTAATAATACTGAGATTTTGTTGCAAGTTAATGATTGTGATTTTAGGGGTAATAAGGGTAGTACTAAGAATGTAGTAGAAATGTTATTTTTACCAGAGTTATATGGGGATGAAGAGCCTCATGTTTGTTCTCAAGTAAAGAAAGGGTTGCCAAATGGTGTATGCCTGGAATATAGCTTTGATATCTTAACATTGGAATAGGAAAGTTATATAAATGTTGAACAACCTAGGGATTTTAATACCTCTAATCAGGAGGATACATTTGGAAGCAACCAGTATTGTGGTCCATACACTGGCCCTGTGGCTTTCCTTGAGTATCTATATAAAGTGGAGATGGAGATGTTACTTCCCCCTAATATTGATGTAGTCAATAAGGGGTATTTTGATTGTGTTGAATTATTCACTTATGAATCAACATATGTAACAGATAGTCCTGAGTACAATAGCACTAGTATGCACTACCCTATCTTTTTTGATCAAAGTGAAGTTGATGTTTTTAAACCTATCTCAAAAGGTTTTTATATTGAGATGGATGAAGAGGTAGAAGAAAGGATGTGCTAGGAGAAAACTTCTTTGAGCTATGTATCATCTTGGATAGCTAATGGAAGTAAGGATACTTTGCATACTGTTTTGAATGATGACTTTCAATTTAATATGCAAACCAGGGCTTACATAATGGATGATGTCGCAAACCAGGTAATTTATGAAAGTTTCCATTTCATGGAATAGGTGAGCCAACACCCTATAAAATATGACTAGGAGCAGGATAAAGTAAAATATTATTATGGTCATATATTGCTTTTAAATTGGAGGGGCAGAGCATTGATTCAATCAATACAGGGACAAAATGGGGAAAGCTTCCATTGTATTCATGAAGGTATTGGTTATCCCATGCACTTCACAACATCAAATGGGGAATGTTACAAGTGTTTTTTCTATTAGGAAATGGAAAATTTTGTCTTTGATAGAGGTAAGCCTTGATTTCCCTTGTACGGTAGCTTGGGGCTACCATGTTTACATACACAAGTCTAGTTGATAGAACAAGGCAATCTATCTATTAAAAGGCTTCTGTAGTTTAGTAATCTAGTCTACAAAACCAGAGATTCTAGATTCTTGCTATGCCCACAGGGGGCATACATCCCCAGTTGGAGCCACTGATGGAATTTCAAAAAATTGAAGGTGGGGTTAGAGGGTTTCTAAGTTACTCATGGTAACCTTCATTATGGATCGCTCAAAACCCTCTTGTTATATTTTAGCGGTGACTTACTACCATGGTGGACCGGTCACTTAAGTGGGGTTTCATCCCTCTCAGGTCATGCTTTACCGGCCCTGTTTCACCTGATTCGCCGATCCTTTTGGCGTAATGGCCTACGTTTTACACCATCAGGAATTTCAATGCGGGCCCCACTTGGATGTTCTGCCTGAGGTCAAATGAACCATCCGATCATAGAATTGGATCTTGACTGCTTCTCGTAGACCTCATAGGTTTGTCTACTGGCATCATCAAGCTGGTGCGAGGTTCGCAAGATGTGGCCACATGGCATAAATCGATGAATGGGTTTTCTTCCCGAGGTGTTGGATATGACAGGGGGCCATCTTTTCACCGATAATAGCCATTAATAGCAGGGTAATCATAGTTTCTCGCACACCTCACATGAGTGGAGTAAATATCTAGGGGGCGTTGCGAGGTCTACGAGGTAGTGGCACATGGCTTTTCTTTTCTTGCCAGAGGGACTATATGGGTCCCACTATATGGTTCGGGTCTATTTTTTTAGGGGTTTTGATTGGATATGTTTTTTGAAGGTATCGAGGTGGATCATCAACATCCATTGACTTGATCTCAACCTTCCATTTGATAGAGTGTCTCCCAAATCTGTGGTTCATTTGTAAGGAAGGGGTGTGTGAGTTATCTGCATGGCATGTATTGCTTGGCTCTTACTCATGTCATTAATGATACGGGTTTCTTTTCTCTAGAGGATCTCCACCTGATTTACTCCAATGTGAGAATAGTGCCATCCTGTTGAGGGAATTCATGGTTACCTAGATCATTAATTGTTCAAGTACTTTAATCACCTTCAAGTGATTATACCCTACGTATTGGCTTTCTCTATAAGTGCTAACTGAGTTGTATGCTTTCAGCATTGCATTCTCTTGTGTCTATGTGCAGTAAGGTCCTTCTTCTATTTGTGGCTACACTCTTTTTATATCATGAATAAATCAGTTAAGCGAAGGAGTGCTAGGCTAGCTTCACCAGTCATGAAGAAGTCTGATACTCCCATGTCTCGCAAGGCTATTATTGGGAACACTGGGAAGAGGCCAGTACACTGTTCATCCCTGATAATCATCTCGGATTTTGATGAATCTGAGACTGATTCTGATTATAGGTACTGCTTGGCTTCCCTAGCCGATCTTATGGGAGTGGATGAGGAGGTTCTGGAAATTGAGCTAGTATCTGCATTAGCACTGGGACCAGTTTTTCAGGGATGTACTCGCAAGGTTGGTAAAGAGGAGGTGGTGCCATCGCTGTCGCAGGCTCGAACTTGGAGTGGTTGCTTGTACCTTGGCCATGTTGCTTCTTGATCATTACTGGTGGTGGGTCCATTGGACATGTCTTCCTTTTTTGTTTTATCATGTGGATGTGGACGTGTGCATGCTTTGCATGAAATTTTGTTTCTCGACTAGTTATTTCATAGATGCTTTTGATTCCTTTGTTCATGCACGGTATCATTATGAGAAGGAATGTATATTTGAATTTCATTTTCATGTTGAAATTCAATTTGGTGTCACAATGTAGCCTAGTGCTTGTTGCTCTCCTGTTCTATAAAGGAGATTTCATGGCTCATTGTATGGGGTCAGAAAAAAATTTGGAATCCAAAACTTGGAAGTCTGTACAGTCCATTTTATAGTTTAAAATGTTATGAACATTTTTGTTTTTCAGGAAGTCATCCTAGGTTGGATTTATATATATATTAGTGTGATATGCTTTTAAATTACTGATATCGAAAGAAATCTATAAAATAAGGTGGTTTACTCTCCTGGGTGTTTGCCATGGATTATGAATAGTTTTATAAAAAGGTTTATCCATTCAGTTTCAATAGTTAATTGAAAATGTAATTAGTTTTCTTGCTTTAACTCAAAGAGTTAATCAAATGCTTGAAGATTCAGTTACATGTTCATGGTTTTATATGCCTAGGATGCTTGAAGAAGTACTATCCTAATAGGCTAAGATATCTCATGATAGTAATGCTATATGAGATAAGTTCATCGTATCAGGAATTTGTTCTGTATGACTCCGTTGCCTAATGGATGAAGCACTGGATAATGTTTGTGTCATTTTATTAGTTCAAGACTGTAATTTCTAGGTAGAGATCTCTAAATACTGAACATAAAACACTTGAATACAACCTTGTCCTCCTCTGGGAGGTAACAAATAAGTGGGTCAATTATGTTGCTCTTTGGCACTAGTAGTCATTCTCTAGTCTGCCGAAACCATGAAATGATCACTATCCCTTTGAATGTGTAGGAATTGTAATCTGTATATAAGAAGTTTTCTTACCAGTCATGAAATATTCATGTGAACATGTTTAGGTTTACCCACCTTGGTCCTACAGAGCCAAAAATGCAAGAGAGGTCAGTCCTTTACTGACTCTCGTTAGTTGGCCATTAGTGGTTGTAGTTGTCCTTAATAGGGGTTGGCTACCTCTTAGAGATCTGCAACCTCTACATGGATTGTATTTTAAACACCAACAAAATTTGACATCAGTGCTTGATGAAGAAAAGGGTAACAAACACCCCTCAATACTAAATGACAAGGTGAAGCATGAAAAAAGTGAAGACATTCACAAGGATGTTAAGGACAGTGACAACATAAAGCAAGGTGAGCCTATTGAAGGAAAGCATGAGGGTTAGAGATTTGAAAATAATAAAGGTGCACAAGCTACAGAAAACTTGCCAAGGAACTTTCAAAAATTTCAAGTTGGGGTGTATGGTGCAACGGCACCATTGAAAGATTTTTTCAATTCAAGGTTTTGAGGAGTAGGCTTTAGGATATTGGGACATATGTAATAGAATAGGGTCAATAAGACCATTTATCAATGTATTTGTGTCATATTTGATGGTATTAGGTGATTAGGGGGGTCAGTTGTATGGGTATAGAAAAATTGCAATTTGATGTAAATGTTGTCAAACACAAAAAAGTTGAAGGTCTTGGAATTGGAAAGGCAGTTATAGGAATTGGGTGGTTAAAGTTTGAAGATAATAAGTGTTTTGTGGAAGTTGAAGGTCTTGGAATTGGAAAGGCAGTTATAGGAATTGGGTGGTTAAAGTTTGAAGATAATAAGTATAAAAGGCCTCCAAAATGGCTCGAACAAGGTTGTTGATGTATGTTTTGAAATCATTCCCACATAATACAACGTTATTTTTGCAAATTCACTATATTTTTTATCCTTCCAAGCTCTGCACGACCCGTACATTCTCAGTAATGCATTGAAATCTATTGTATTTTGTATAAGAATGTTCTAACTCTCTCTTGAATCAGGTTTGAGTGTCTCTCATTAATATTTGAAAGAGATCTTTATAATTTTCTGAAGACTGCCTATCAAAGGCCAATGAAGGGTTTTGTTTGGGGTTAAAATGAAGTTTTAGTCATTCCGCCTACTGTTAGACCCTATATGTTAGTGGAATGACGTTTTTTGTAGTAGGATAGGTTTTTTTATGGTTTATGAGGTAGAGGGGTCAAGTTGTTCAATTTGGGAGGATGCCCTATGGCTGAACAATGCATCTTTCCATGTGAAAGTGTTGAGTTAAGGCTCGGTTTTGACAAAATGTTGTTGTTATTGTCTATGTAAGGGTGGATTGAGTTTGTGTAGAGTCATTTTCATGTGTTGATGGCCATTTTTTATTCTAATAAGTTCAAAATATAGGATTTTCAATAAACCCTTGGTATTTTGTATGTAGAATGAGGGTTTCATGGATCAATGACTTAGAAGTCATAAAACTCAGCACTAATGGTGGAATATGTTGTTTTGACACACAACTAAAGACTTTCCATTGAGTTTGGGTGGAAATTTGGTGATTTGGAGGTACCTCCTTTGTAAAAGAGGACTAATTGGTGTTCTTAGGATAGGGACAGTTTATTGGTTTGCAAGATTTTCTTAAAAAAACCTTATGGGATCTTTTGGAAAGTGGTGTTAGATCCTAAAGTGAGTCTCAATTGATGTTGGGTTGGCCTCTATACAAAATTCTCTAAAAATAACTCCAAAAGTTGGATTTTGAGGGCTACAAGCCTTAAGGGAAGTGTTAGAGACAAGTTGAGAGAATTGTGCTACAAGGGTTGTTTTCCCAATTGAGTCTAGTAATTTTTTGTTAGATAGAGTGCTAACACCACCCTGCTTACATCACAAGGGTAGACCTCCAAGACCTCAAATATTTGGCTTTTTTTTTTTTAAGTTTTCATTGCTTTTGATGGTGGCAGAAAGGATGTGGGACACAAGGCCCTAGAGCCTTTGGTATAGAATGGTGGTGTGGAGGTGAAGTTCTGCTAGGCCCTTAGAGGCTGAGTTTGATCAATTTTTTAATGAAATTTGAGATAGGTTTGCATGGAACTCCAAGTTTACTTGGCCACCCAAAGGTTTATAAAAGTTATCCTTAAGATTTTTTAGCGGTTTTGAAAAACTTTATCCAAAAGATGTTTCAGGTGGGTGGCGGTGAACTCACCTAAATATCATGAAGAATTTGATGAATGTCGAGCTTTAAATATTCTAGGAGGTCACATGGGAACAAAGGACATGATGACAGTCTTGGGCTCTGAAAAATTCTCAACTAGCAGGGTGAAAATGATAGGTCAACTTGGCTATTTATAGGAAACTATGCATTAATGACCCATATTAATTGTTCATATGGTGGCCATTAGAGTAGCCAGACACATGTTTCAAAAGAGTAGTGACTGGAAATTTTGGGCCCGTAAGGCGGATGGAACTCCATCCATCATCATTTGAATGTCGGTGAAAAGTGTGGTAGCAGAGGATGCAAGACCCACCATGTAGGTAGACATCCTGCATCATTCTTTGATGAAACGGGGAAGGCAAGGCGAAAATGCACAAAGGGAAACCCACAAGAGTGGATGTGTAGGAGGTGATAGATGCCAGTTTTGAAAGACTAAGGGAAACCTACTAAGGAAACCCTGCAAAAGCCCAAGACTTAGGAATTTTTTGGGACGTGAATTTTGGTCAACTAAGGATGATGAATTTTATGATCATTGACTAGTTAGCTCAAAATTCAAAGGCACACAAAATGAGGTGAAGGAAAAAAGGGACCTAATGAAAGTGAAAAGAGAGGTTACCTGTGTTGAACGTGGTGTGTGTGCTATAGGAACAACAATATCTCTAATCATTAAGAGAATACCTTTCTAGTTGTTCTTTATGCCTTGTAGAACTTCAAAAAGGTTGAATTGGAGTCTCTTCCTTTTCTTCTATACATTTAGAACTTCATCAAATCTTCTCAACTTCTTATCTATTTAATGATTTGAATTCTTCTTTCTCAAGTGTAGAAGGAAGTTGAATCATATCTATCTTTTTTATTTACTAAAGATAAAATAAAATGTAAGAAATATTAGTTTCTCTAAAAATAATAGTTCCAATATCTATTGTATTTTTCCAAAAATATCCCAAATATTTTATCCCTTCACACTAGGACTATAATTGATGAAGATTTATTTCATAGTGTTGTTCTTTATTTTTGTCACTTCTTCCTTGGTATATGCTCATAGACCTCAAACCTAAAAAAAATGATATATCTTAATAAATTCTTGTGACCCAATAATTTTCTCCATGGTATTTTTACCCACAATAGTTGGTGTACAAGAGTTATTAATCAAATAGTAAGTTGTTGCTACAACATCAAACCAATATTTTTCCTATCCAACTCTACTAGGCATACTCTTATACTTTTCCATCAATTTCTTGTTCATTCATTTTACAACTCCATTTTACTAGGGATAATATGGATTTATATTTTATTATTAAATTTCATAATACTTATAAAATATATCAAAATAGCTCGACCAAAATTCATAGCCATTATTTATTCTCAAATATTTAATTTTATTTCTTATTTACAACTCAACCATTTCTTTAATTTCTTAGACATTATTGCAAACATTATATTTACTCTTTAGAAAATAAAACATAATAATCATGAATATGTTGGGTGCACAAGAAAAATAAGAGGGGGGATTGAATCAATTATACATTAAAACATTAAAACCTTCTTTAACATTCACATCTGCATTAGTCCTTAAACACTTAATTTATACCCTTATCATGCATTAATAGAAAGTAAAAATGAGAAATAGTAATGAAAGCACATTGAAACACATGAGAACACCATATTTACATGGAAAACCCAAGAAGGTAAAAATCATAGTGAGGATTATCTCATAATATAAAGTAATTGCAACACTGAATACAATAGGCTTACTACTAGAGGGTTCAATGCTAATGTCTCACTGCCAAATTAGAATGAACAAGAAAGAAGATTCTTACAATGAGAAATCCATCTCAAAGGAATAGAAAAATCCACCACAACATCACCAATACATCCGCACCCTCTCTAAAATATGTAGACACCTTCTGCTCACTACTTCTAGTAGTCTAAAACGTTAAATCTCCCACCTCATTTTGTACTTTCACATTTCAGAAATATGCACTTCACATCATACACACCATTTCACAATTCTCCATCAACTCAACACTTAATTATACCATCCACAACCTTGAAAATAATTGACAAGATCGGCTATGTACCTCAACTGTGAAAACTGAAAATAAGTTAGTACTAAGCATTCACATGATGGAAATGAATGAAATTGGACTACACCACACCTTAAATTAGACCCAAATACACATATGCATACTATACCATGCTTCCACAAACACTCAATCATATCCACAATTAGTGTAAACACCTAAGGTTGGTTGAACCTATGCAAACACCATTGAACATTTAAGTACACACTTCCTTTGATCGAAAGATGACTTGTGAACAAAATAAATCACTTGAACACAATATGGAATATTCCATAAACATCCTAATTTCCAAAAAATTCCTTCACAAAAAATTTCACCCAAAGAAATTACTTATTTTGTGCACTAGGTTAACTTTCGTCATACTGTAACATATGAATCCAATCTTGAGGAGTACTAAACTTTGAACAACTCAGAATGAAGATAGATATGCACAATATTTTGGAAGAATGAGAATTTTTTCATTGATTTTATTGGAAACATGAGCATGTAGGATAGGCACAAAGTATACTATTATGAGTTTTAGTTTTTTCATTGATGTCAACATTATATCTTGATATGAAGACTCATTGTCCAGATCAATTTGGTTTATTCTAACATACTTTGTAATATTTGTGGAAGAAATTTTTGTAAGATGTTTTGATTCGGTGAAGATAATTGTGATGCAAATTGACTGAGTGTCAATTTTAATAATTGTCTATAACAACACATCTAGTTTTTAGGACTACATTGGTCTATGAATAAAATTTTCTCTCTACGATTATTCTATGTTTTTTCATGGTTGATAGAAGCATTTAATATCAAAATTACATCTTGTGTTGGATTTTGGTTTGAAAGTTATGGATAACAAAAATTTGCCCTGGAAAATTATGGTCATTTCCTATATATTGCATATGAGTAAGAGAGTCTTCCCTTCTCTATGGATATGATTTTGACTTTGTAGTTTTAAGGAGATGTTGAAAATTTTCAATAGTGTGAGTTCTAGATGGCATAGCATTTAGAGGTATGCGTGTCTGCATATGAGTATATAGCTGAAATTTTTTTGTATTATATTTTTTGTGGTGCTGACCTAATAGGTGTGAAGGTATGCAAAGATTATTTCAGTATTTTGGAGTTATGTGGGAGCTATTATAGGTCCATGCCAACCTATTTCAAATTTTTTTAAGGATTGAATATTGGTGTAAGGCATGTGTGGAAGGGTTTGAGCCTATAAGTTATATATTGTATATTTTTATGATACATCAATTAGACTGACCTAGAAAATGTTATTCTTGAAGTGGATATATATGCTATATCATTTTTAGTGTTTTAATGAATGAGAGACATGTATATGATCTTAATTAAGTGAATATTATCATAGCAATGTGAATTTAAGTTGTCAATGTTGAGAAAAATATTAGACTAATTTGAATGCAACAAAAAGAAGAGTGTTAGATTAGAATCAAATGAGGTGTGTAAATTTAGTTTATTGAGCTTCATTGGAACTATAATCCATGCATATGATAGATGAAATTGTAACAATTCAATATAGGTTATGAGCCACAAACTCTCTGCTATCTCTTTTTCTCTTAGTGGACAGTGAGTCCACTTGGATAGTGAGTCCACTTAGACAATGAGTCCACTTGGAAAGTTAGTCTACTTATATTGAGAACTTTTCTAAATATCTTGCAATTAGTTATAATATATTGTGAGCTAATCCTCACCGTGGTTTTTTCCATTTTGGATTTTCCACATAAAAATCTTTGTGTTCATGTGTTATTTGATGTTTTTAAATGTTCAATGTTTTATTTCATTTATTGCAATTGAATCTGCTAAGTGGATTGGATGTTTAAATTTTTGAATGTTTAAAGGAATAAAAATTCACCCCCCTTCTTAGTATTACAGGTGTTCAAAAATTGGTCGTAGAGCTTGGTTCCTTGGAAGGAGCTTAACTGCTTGGGGAAGATCTTGGAGGTTGAACACATGGCTATTAGAAGACTACCTACTCCTCTAGAAAAGATTATTGTTGTTGGATCTATATAAGAAGATTGCATGCTTGAAAAATATGGATAACTAAAATTTTCTCCTGAAAATATTGAAAGGACTAAAGGTGAAAACAAAGATCTAAAAGAAAATTTCAATGAAGAAGGTGAATGAATCAAAAAAATGAGAAAAAATCAAGAAGTTTAGGGAAAGGCATAAGAAAGTCAGTGAACACTTGAAGCACTCAAATGAATCTATCACTAGTTTGAAGGAGCAAATTAAAGAAAAGAAGAGAATTGAGTAATGTTTGAATGCAATGGTGAAAATAAAATTTGAGTAATGTACAAGGATTGAACAAGAAGTGGTAAACCTAAGATTATATCTAGAGAAAGTAAGGATTCATTAAGAAAAATTCAACATGAGTTATGCAAATTTTGATGGCATGATTGCAAATCAAAAAGGCTCTAAAGATAAAGAAGGTTTAGGATTTGAAAAAGGTGAAAGTTCAAAATCAAATCAAACATCAAATGTTGGATATAAGAAGAACAATGGTAAGAAGATCCAAAATCAACGCAATGAAACTAAAAGACCACCAAATAGACAACCAAATGCAAAAAGGTACCCGAATTTTAATGGTTTCTATTATTCTTGCAATAAATTTTGACATAAGGTAATGTAATGCAAAATCATAATGAATTAGAGTGTTCCACCTTTTTTTGGTCAATATTTTACATGCACAAAATTTGGTCATAGAGCTAGCGAGTGAAGAACTCAAATGATGAATGACTATAATAATGGTAGAATGGTTCAATATTTCAAAGGATACTATTATACATGCTATGGATTTGGGAATAAAGCTAATAAATATAGATCTAGAATGAATGGAAGGAATAATGGTTAGAAAAATGTCATATGTTACAATTTCAATAGGCCTGGATACATTTCCAAGTTTTGTAGAAGAAAAAATATGAGGAAGGTTAACCTAGTAAAAAAGAATGAATCAATACAAAAGATTGATATATTAGAAAAAAAGAATAAAATGGATAATATTTGGAAAAAGAAGGAAGAGACTGAGGCTAAGGATGAATCTATACCAACATCTAGTGCAGATTTTTCCCTTTGAAACTAAGTTGAGAGCTAGGGCTCAAGGGGAGCTTTAATGAACATCTTAAATATCCCCTGATAAAGAAAATGGTGTTAATGCTTCAGGATGAATATATTTGACATAGATCAAAATCCTAGATCTATTGGTAAATATTGTGGAAGAAAATTTTGAAACATAGAAATTTACGGAG